>PVKP010003526.1:0-73861 GCA_004027715.1 Plecturocebus donacophilus | reverse complement strand
TATAAAACAAGAATCCTATTCTCTCTCCCTCTTTCTCTTCCTCTTTCTTTCTCTCTTTCATTCTTTTTTTTTCTTTCTTTTGCTGTTTTTCTCCTTTTCTCTCTTTTTCTAAAATCTCTTCCTCTTTCTTTCTCTTTCATTCTTTTTTCTTTCTTTTGATGTTTCTTTCTTTCTCCTTTTCTTTTTCTAAAATCTCCCTCTTTCTTTCTCTCTTTCATTCTTTTTGTTCTAAAAAAAAAATAAAATAAAAAAATATGCAGGCATAAAAAGAATGATGTCATGTCCTTTGCAGGAGCATGGATGGAGCTGAAGACCATTATCCTCAGCAAATGAACACAGGAACAGAAAACCAAATACCACATATTCTCGCTTACAAGTCAGATCTAAATTATAAGAACACATGGACACATAGAAAGGAAAAACACATGGAGCCTTTTGGAGGGTGGAGGATGGGAGGAGGGAGAGGATTAGAAAAAATAACAAAAGGGTACTAGATTTAATACTTGAATGATGAAATAATCTGTACAACACACCCCCATCACACAAGTTTATCTATATGAAAACTTGCACATGTACCCCTGAACTTAAAATAAAAGTAAAGTTTACAAAAAAAGGTGCTTAACATCATTGATCACTGGAGAAATGCAAAACTACAAGACATCATCCCACCCCGATTAAAATGGCTTGTATCCAAAAGACAGGCAACAACAAATGCTGTCAAGCATGTGGAAGAAAGGGAACCCTTGTATACTTTGATGGGAATGCAAATTAGTGTACCATTACTATGGAAAACAGTTGGAGGGTCCTTGGAAAACTAAAAATTGAGCTAACATATGATCCAGCAATCCCACTCCTGCATATAGACCCAAAAGAAAGGAAATCAGTATATCAAAAAGATATCTTCACTCCTGTGTTTGTTGCAGTACTGTTTACAATAGCCAAGATTTGGAAGCAACCTGAGTATCCATCAACAGATGAACAGATAAAGAAAATGTGGTACTTAAATATAATGGAGTCCTATTTAGCCATAAAAAATAATGAGATCCAGTCATTTTCAAAACATGGATGGAACTGGAGATCATTGTGTTAAGTGAAATAAGCAAGGCACAGAAAGACAAACATCACATGTTCTTACTTATTTGTAAGAATTTATTTCTAAAATAATTTGAAATTTATTTCTAAATTAATTTCAAAACAAACTCATGGACACAAAGAGTAGAAGGATGGTTACTAGAGGATGAGAAGGATAGTGGGAGGGTTGAGGGAGGTGAGGATGGTTCATGGGTTAAAACAAAAATCATTAAGAAAGAATGAACAAGACCTACTATTTGTTAGCACAGTAGGGTGACTATAGTCAATAATAATTGTATATTTTAAAATAAAAAGTATAACTGGGTTGTCTGTACCTCAAAGGAAAAGTGCTTGAGATGGATATCCCATTTTCCATGATGGGTTTATTTCACTTTGCATGCCTGTATTCAAACATCTCATGTACCCTATAAATACCTGTCATGTACACACAAAGATGAAAATATAATGAAAAACATATTTAAACTTATCTAAATAAATGCTCCATATGTTATTTTTTATCTTCAACCAAATATTTCAGTTTAATTCTTTTTTAAGTACATAGATCAAAGATATGCTGATCATGCTTAATTATTAAAATATATGTTTTTTAATTGATAGATATGGTGCCCTTTATCAAAATCTACAGTATGCTGGAGTTAAATAAAATATGCATTAAATCCATATTAAGTTCCCATTAATGAGTTAGGGCTAAGAATTTAAAAAGCTATATATACCATGTAATCTTATATAGCCTAGCAGGATTCATAGATGTATATATAATAATTACATTTGACAGCAAATTAATCTAATAGTTTAACTTACTCTTTATACAGAGAAAGCTTTATGATACTAGAATACAAAGCCGTTCCTTCCTGGGCAGTGCAGAATGAGGGTCCAGGGAAGATTCATGAAAGTGATTACAAGTCAAAGCAGGATGTCCATCAGTGACAGACTGGACAAAGAAAATGTGGCACAACTTCACCATGGAATACTATGCAGCCATAAAAAGCTATGAGTTTGTGTCCTTTGCAGGGACGTGGATTAATCTGGAAACCAGCATTCTCAACAAACTGACACAAGAACAGAAAAATCAACACCGCATGTTCTAACTCATAGGCGAGTGTTGAACAATGAGAACACGTGGACAGAGGAAGGGGAGCATCACACACTGGGGTCTGCTGGGGTCCTAGGGGAGGGACAGTGGGGGGTGGGGAGGTTAGGTGGAGATAACATGGAGAGAAATGTCAGATAGAGGTGACGGGGGGATGGAGGCAGCAAACCACCTTGCCACGTATGTACCTATGCAACGATCCTGCATGATCTGCACATGTACCCCAGAACCTAAAGTAGAGTTTTTAAAAAAAGGCTTCTGCAATAAATCAGGTATAAAAGGCTAGAAACAAAAAGTCCTTTAAGAATCTACAAACTATTATGAAAATTACAAAATAGAATAGATAACATAAAAAATGTATAAAATTAAATATATTTGAGAAGGAAATTACTTAGCTATTGGAATACCTGAAACATCTCTGCATGAGGAACAATAACCATCTGGGCAAACAGGAACAGGTTTCAGAGCAACACTGAAGAGTGGTAAGAGATTCTAACTTAGAACTAGAGAAACATGGATTGGAATTTCACACAGGCCACTCACTAGGTATGTGAACGTGTCCAAGTTATCTAATTTCCCTAAAATGGAATTTCCTCACTTAGAAAGTAGAACAGATGATACTTCACAAGACTGATCATTAAAGGAGAAAATGTCTGAAACACAGTAAGCGTGTAATAAATATTAACTATTATTACGTAGGTCATAGTTTAGATATGAAACAGCCTGTTTGGTAGAAATGTTATCTAATACATATAGAATCTTTATGCTTAAAGCCAAGAATGACCCAGAGTTTTCATCCTGTGCTTGTCTTAACATGCTTGGTTTTTGAAATTAAACTGAAGAGTATAAAGTACCCCTGTGCTGTAGCTAAATGCAAGAAAATTAGTCATTTTATTGTAGCCTTCCAAAATATCCAATTTAGAAAGCTTACATATGTCAGTGGTCTTAAAATGAGCAATGAATATGTCTATCTACTTTACATTACAATTCATTAAAATAGAAATTTGAATTCTATTTTTAATGTACTTTTCATTTAAAATGGAAAACAATCCATTCCTTTACAATGAACATGTCCTTTAATAATTATTTCTCTTAAAGGTTTCACCCACACTGACGTGGAGGGCCATTCTACCACACCATGTCACACTATTCTTCTGGAGCAATTTTCTATAATAACGAACAGTAAGAATTGCCAAGCATATAAGCTAAGAGGACAACCAGTACTTCTCAATCTGCAAATGAAACTTAGAACTTTTGAAAAGTATTTTTTCTTTGAAAATTAAAGTGTTCCTTTTAAACACTAAGATCAATAATGATACCTCAACTTTCAAAACTTCTTGAACCAACTAAAACTAATGAGAGATAGGTCAGAGTTCCCATTAGACCGGATTTCAAATCATGCCACTGTTAATTCTGTGTATTGAGCCACTACATTTTATTATTTTCAACTGAATTTTGAAAATAAATGGGCATAAAATTATAGTCCCACTTTGTTTTCCTGAGTGACAAACAGCAAGATCACTTGCTTTCATGTATTAACCAGACAGATTATATCAACAACTATCAACAGTAATACTCACTAGACCAGAGACAAGGAGTTCTCACATCTTGTTGGAAAAAGGGAAAATGGTGATACTTCCTTGAACAGTGACCCAGCTCAGCAGGTGCCACTCAAGATTCACTCTCCTTTCTGCTCATGGATGCTGTCCCTTCACACATATACATGACTTTCTCATCTTTACCTCAGAGCTAACAATGGCAATTTTCTTGGGAATTCTCAGGAAAGAAAAATCTACCATTTGTTAAGTGCCTTCTTTTTTGATAGGCATTGTTGTTTTATATACAATATTTTATTAAAAGGCATAACAGTTCATTGTAAAGATGAGGAAATTGGGCCTCAGTATGTCAAACCAAGAATTCCAACCAAGTTTTAAGGCCACAGTCAGTGCTCTCTGGCACTGTCCACCCTGTGGCACTGGATGCATAAGGATATTGAGACCCCTATCAACAATGCATAAGAACAGTCTGCTTCTTTTTTTCTATAGTTTAATGGAATGGGTCATATTTGCTGTTCTAGTTCTAGCTTGCCAGGTTATAAATTTAATGTGAAGTAAACACATCCAATCTCTCTCATATCAGGCTTAAAAATATAAAACTGTGATGACCCTTTATTACAACAGAGTTTCTAGAAGCATGTATGAGATTGATGGATTTTAAGCACTTTTGTAAAAAAGAGATGATGCTTTGTCCAACTCAGAATTATCTAAATTCTTTCCAGATGAATATTCCAAGGGGCAATATATATCATCAACTGACAAGCATTTTCCTGGAAATCTGCTTGGCAATAATTCTCCATTTATTTCCTTGTAACAACGCCTTTAAAAGCCCAAAAGTGGTAGAGCCTAAATAATTTTAAAAGGTAGATAATGGAAGAAAATATGTAATGCATTTCAAGCAAATGTATGGGTTTGAATGTGTCAGAAAAGTAATCCAATAAATGTGAAACTATGTGAAAACACTAAATACTTACGTTTTATTTGTATAAGGTGAACTGAAGTCTATGCATGAATAATCTCACATTACACTTTCTGCATAAACTTTGGAATTCTCTTGTTTCTTGTGACTCTCATGTAATGAAAACCAATGAAAATCACTTGCATTTATCTAGGGCTCAAAGAACAAAGAATAGTTAGTTAACTACTTACAGCAAATAGAGCTGCAGTAAAGAATGGTCCTTTGATATACATGGTTCAGTTGGCCAGTTCACAACAACCAGCACAAGATTACAGGTTAAACAGGAAACTGAGAACTGAAGCAGAGCTGAAAATTTCACTGAAGCTTGCTAGCACATGATCCAATTATAGTTTATAACCAAATTTTATAACTGATAGAAAATTAAATATAAATTAATATACTTGATGCTACTATATAGTGTTATACATATAGTGTAGATAAAGCTTTATATTTTTTAAAGTGCTTTCATATATACTATCTCATATAGACCCTAGCCTATATGGCAGACATCATCATGACACCACCACCACCACTTCTTCCACAGTAAGGGAAATAAAACTCACAGAGGTTACTTTACTCAACCAGGTTTGCAGAGCTAGAGCTAGTAGTAGTGAAGCCAGTATTCACCTGAAACAAGTATAACAGACACTTAAAGGACATTTGTTACAGCTACCTGAACCACATATTCCACTTCCAGACACCAAGAACTATGTTGTTACAGAGTTCTCAGGATTTTCACTGCCCCCACATACTTGGGGGATATCACCTGCTTCCATCAGTAGCAGTGGCTCAACTCCACCAGGGGGTGACAAATCAGAATGTTAGAGGAAGGTAACATAATTTAAACACAAACTCCTTCACTTGGTTCTGATCATCCCTCATTAGGGCACGTCTTTCCCCACACCACCAGTGACAATCGCTTTTTTTTTTTTTTTTTGATACAGAGTTTCGCTATGTCACCCAGGCTGGAGTGCAGTGATGCAACCTCACTCACTGCAACCTCTGCACCCTGAGTTCAAGCAATTACGTTGCCTCAGCCTCCATAATAGCTGGGATTACAGGCGTGCACTACTACACCCAGCTAATTTTTGTATTTTTAGTTGAGACAGGGTGGCCATGTTTCAACATGTTGGCCAGGCTGGTCTAGAATTCCTGACCTCAAGTGAGCTGCCCACCTCGGGCTCCCAAAGTGCTGGGATTACAGGTGTGAGCCACCGAGCCCAGCCCAATCGCTGATTTATTTAAAAAAGCTTTAATGTACATAATGAGGACTATTATTAATAACAGTATGTTGTATTTAGCATTTTTGCTATGTGAATGTGATTACAGCTATTCTTGACACAGAGGGATAATAGGTAACTAAGTGAGGTAATAGATATGTTAATTTGCTCCATATAGTAACCATTTTATTCTTTATATGTATCTTATAACATGTTATATCTATTAAGTATGCACAATAAAATTTATTTTTTAATTATATTTTTATAAAGTCTCAAAGAGTGTTTTTCAACATTGCACACTAGAATTGTCAGAAGAGATTATAAAATTCTGATGTCCAGGCTCCACTCCAGACAAATTTAATTAGAATCTCTATGACAGGACTCAGATATCAGCTTTTTTAGAAAAATGAAAAGGAAAAAAGCTGCATGTAAATCAAATACTCACATGATGTTGAGATAGATTGCCTTAAAACATCCACAAACATGGACAGAAGCAGGGATGTAGAAGATGAAAATAGCAACATCTATGAGGATGTTCATTGTAGCATTATTTATATTGAAAAAATAGAATGGTGGCATAATAGAAATATAAATTTAGATAAATATTATTCATTCTTTTAATAGAATGTAATGCAATCATTTAAAATAATGATTCTAGAAGGGACCACAAATATGAAAAATAGGAAAATATATAAAGCTAAATTTTTAAAAATTGCAAGATTGCATGTTGTCTGACTAAAATTGTGTAAATTATACCTAAAAAAGGGCTGGAAGCAGATAACCAGTAAAACCATGGCTTTACATCAGTCTGTGAGTGATGTGTTTTACTTTTCCTATTATCTGTAATATTAAATTTATAACTACAACGGAGTAACAAATGTTTTCAGAACCATAAAAAGTGATTCTGATAAAATTTTTAATAAATAAAATCCAAGATAGCAGGTGTATTATTGTTGTCCCCCTGTAATGAATGTGCTGGGCTAGATGTTGTGGAACAGAGACCCCACATATAACTGTGAGTACATGCCCAAAACCCATTTACCCCCACAGGAAATGCAGGAAGGGAGTTAGAAAGTAAATATAAAGAGAATTGAATCCTGTTAAGCTTCCTGCTGCTTCCTGCTTGGAATGTAGCAGAATCATACAGCAGGGGGAGGGCAAAAGAAAACAGAAATGAGGCTTTGTACTGGGGATCCACAAGCTACAGAGGCCAGTCTGTCAGTATCTGATAACATTGGTCTTTGAAGCATTTGAAAAAAGCAAGCCCTGTGGTTTCCCAAAGCTAAAGAAGCCTAACTGGGAATGGTTTTTCTGTATTCTCAGGTGTCAGGTGCTCCAGTGAGCTAGGCAGCTAAAGGCCCTCTTCAGAGTTTGTGACACCAGCATGGAATTAGGAGTTGAGTGACCTGCATGGAGTACGTGGAACTTGTGGTATTGATACTCTGCAAAAGATAGGAGTTAAACACATCAGCTACAGAGGAGGGCTTCCAGCAAAAGCAAGACTATAAACAAGGAGGCAAAGGTGAGAGTTTGGCACAAGAAAAACAAGGATATCAAAATGAAGTGAGCGAAAGAGATGTATTGAAGAAGGTAAGAGAAAAGAAGATAGAAAAGACAGAAGTGTAGAGACTTGAGGGCCAAACAAGAAGCAACCTGGACTATTCTGGATCATCATGCATTGATAATGAGTACATACTAATGGACTGATGAAAGCAGCATTGTAAAAATTAACTTGGTTATGTATAATGAATCTGAGTATTTCACACAAATCTAATAATCAATCAATGTTTTCTGAATTCCATGTCTTAATATACTGGCTATGTGAGGACATAAAAAAGGTCCTGCACATAGAAAGGTCCTTGTGGTTTATTTGTTCCATGAAAGCAAACATGAATCTCCAATTTGGCCAAGTATTTCCCTCAGTCTCAAAAAGACCTCCATAAGAATGTTCTGACCAGGAAATTATGGGTTATCTTCTCAGCCCTTGCTTTCTAAATAAGGCCATTGAGGGCTGCCTTCTAAATACAGCTAAAAATAAGGTAAATTGTGGGGTGGCCTCTGCCTTGTGATGGAAATGTTTCAATATAATTAAACACAGGACTTTTCCCAGACTCAGGCCGCAATACCATTACAATTAATAACTGTGACTTAATTATATGGACTACTCAAATCTGTTGAAAACTAAAAAATAACTAGTGCTATGCTTTTCAAGGACAAAAATGTACTAATTATAATAAAACAAAATAGAATAAAAGTGTAATACAGCAATTTCTATTATTTAAATCAAACCAAGTTTCTAGAGGTTCTTTACAGAGTCCCAGTATGGCTATTTCTGCAAACATGGCCCAGAAAAAAAACAATGTCTGGTCTCCTCTTGATTAGGTGGCAATCTGGCCAATATCACTAAAGAATATACTAATTCTTACTTTTTATCCCACAATCCCACAATCCCACAACTAAAAACATATCTGCAGCTACCGCAGTGAAAAGCAGTGAGCAGGTCATGAAATCCTCCACCAGCGGAAGGCACAGGAAAGTGTTCCTGACTGTGTGGCTGTGTAACTCTGGACAGCATCAGAAACAGAGCAATCAGAAACCCGCAAGGCTGAATATAAGCAGCCACAGCCTGATGCTTTTTCGCCTGCAACAAGCCCCAAGCAGGCATGGAAGCAGGCAGTTGGAAAAGGAGGTTCCCTGGGGCGAAGGGAAAAGGAAGTAGGAAGGCAGTATTATATGAAAACAAACACATTTTGAAATAAATCAAGAATGGGTCCCTTTATGGTTAACAGCAGGTTTTAGGCATTCATGCTGGGAAATATAAATTTCCCTGGCTTATGGGGAGAACTTCCTTTCCTATGGCCAAGGGCACGCATGTCTGAGTACATGGAGAAAAAAGGACTCATCTTCTCCCTGGTTCAGGCCATCTGGGCAAGTGTTGCTCTAAGTGTAGCACAGTAGGAAGCTGCCTGGGCTATTTAGATGGCAGTGGAAATTAAAACTAGAAGGGAAGAGTTTAAGAGCCACTATGAAGGCAATAAGGGAGTTAACATGTTAGATAATGGGAGTATCGGAAAGCCAAAAGTTCCTGAAGACATGTACATGATCAAGCACAACCTTGTAGAGTCTGTGCAGCACTCAGACAACTAACCTCAAGAATGACCATGGAAATCCACACACAGGCCAAAATCTTGAGAGCCAAAAGTTGGCAGGTGTTAGCCAGCTTTATTAAAATTACCCATGTGGGGGAAAACACCATCACAAAAGTCAGCTCTTCTTTGGATGACTACTTACTGTCCTTTCTGTAGTGTGAGGGGCCTAACATTTAGGCCAAGTTTGAAATGCAGAACACACCATGCTCTTAAGTGGGCATTGTGGGAAAATGATCATACAAGTATGACAAAACATCTGCAAAAGCATTTTGGAACCTGTAAAATTTGCTATAAATATTACTACCATCATTACTATCCTTGGTGCTTGGTGATAATATAAAATATGCTCAGTTCTGGCAAAGAAGTCAGAGAAGGAAAACAAATTTTGGACTTCGTAGGGTAATTGTGGCCTCTGAGAAACAGAAATAAAAGACGAAATTTGCATCATCTGTACATAGCAAAAGGGGCCAGTATTTATCTTTTTTATCCAATGCTTGGGATCCGAGTGAACACTTCAGTCAGTTTCACACCCAGCCTTGTGAGTTTCTGACTGCTGCTTTGTAGTGGCCTGAAATGAAAATCATGGGATTATCTACATTAAGGTGACTCCTATTCCACATCCACTGTGTACCCAGAGCTCAGTGCTGCTGTCAAATCCTGTTCCAGCTCCTGTAAGCAGGGCTGTTTGTAAATATAAAGAGCAAAGAATTAATCAGATACCTTCATCAGAGAAATACAAAAATTGGTTTAAGAAAACTAATATATTTGCCTGCCTTTTTTATTTCAAGGGGTAAAATGCTTTAGAATGCTTTTTTTCCAAAAGCATCCAAGACTCTGTTCATAGATTCCTTGAGTTCACAAATAGGGACAAATTCATTCCTGGAACAATTTGTTGGCAAGTTTTTTACTGGAATTCAAACTAAGACTCATGTTTATAGCTTCAAACTCCCCTCACAGCTGAAAATATTGTGTGTATGTGTGTGTGTGTGTGTGTGTGTGTGTGTGTGTGTGTGTGTGTGTGTGTGTGTTTTCATAAATGATGTATTAGGGAAGAGCAGTGAGATGCTAGAAAAGGCAGACTGCTGAGATATTTTCACAATCTGTGTCACATGCATCAAAACCTTACTGAAGGTCTTGGATTCCTTTCCTATGGCTAAGGTTTTTATAAGACGTAAGATAATAAAACTTCTGAGCTGAGTTAAAGAATATACAGAGAGGATTTTTTCAGAGGAGGCGATAAGTAAATTAGGTATTTAAATGTTCAGAGCACCAGGAACTCTTTGAGATGACACAGAACATAGATGGCATTGCTGTTTATCAGTTGTGCCTGAATTGGCATTTTGGCTCTCATCATAATGATACAGGCATTTACTATCCACATAAGACAAAAAAGTAATATATCCCAGGAATTTTTTTGCAATATAATGCTCAACATTTGTACTCTTAATGAGCAGTTTATTCTCAATACTCCTCTGTGAGATAGGTATTAGTATTCTCATTTAATCCATGATGAAATTGAGGTATAAAAAAATGAACTCATCAAAAATTTTTAGATAGGATTTAAACCAGAATCTTTTCTCACTGAAAAACTATGATTATTTCATTATGCTACATTGCCTAAAAATAAACATTTTAGAAGTTAATATCAAATGAACCATAAAAAACACAGAAACAAGCCAAATTATTTATTTGTAAAGTGACACTTTTTTTAATTTTTGAAATTTTTAGTGCTTTTGCAAGGAATAGTTTCCACTACATCCACCCCCAAGTCTAAGAGCACTGAAAATTCATGTGTACAAGGTGAGTTACTATGTTAAAATGTGTCACTATCCTATCTTGTTATACCTAAATAATCCTCCCATGAGGTTGCCCAAAGGTCCTGGAACATTCTCACTAACAGCCTCTCCTGTAGAACAACACTGCAACACTAGGAAACCACAAGGAGTGCAGAGATGGAAAACTGGCCAGCTTCAGTCCGGACTTAATAAACGATAACCTTGCCTGAAACCCACCTCTGTTGGGACCTTTTATATATGCAAAGGTATAGATGACATTTGTGAAAATGGGTAACCCCTTTGACTACTGACTCAATTGCTAAATGAAAAGAGGTATGTTCCATTAACATAATCACTGCTGAATACTTAACTGCTGGCATCTCTTCAGCAGTTCCTGATTGTACCTTTAAAAGTTGCCAAGGGAAGCCAAGAGATAACGCTGCTCTCATATATCCAGTGAAAGAGGCATATGTGCAGGGAACTTTTGAAAACAAAAGAAAAATATTCTCATTTTAGAAAATTTAGAAAATGCTGTAAAGTATAAACTATAAAATAATTCATCAAAGAAACTATTTTTATCTATTTCCTTGCCATTATCCATGAACTTACTTTGGTCTATTTCCCTAAAATCTTTATTCTTTGAATACGTATTCTTTAATTAGAATTATTCTGAATGTATCTATTATGACTTGATTTTAGTTAATATTCCATTGTGGAGATTTTAACAGTTTATTAAATATTAAATGTCTGTGATGTTAAATTCTGCTTATTAACATAACTCAATCATTCCCTTGTTGTTACTCATCGTTTTCAATGTTCACTATTGCAAATAGAGTGATAATGAACACTTTTTATAAAAATCTTTGTTACATCCCTGATTATTTTCTTAGAATAGTTTCTGAGTGTCATAGAAGCAAAATTAAAGAGTCAAAGGAGTATGTAATTAAAATGGCTTGATACATATTGATGAACTGCTTTCCTGAAAAGTTGTACCAAGTTATATTTATGAATTTTCATTTCTAGTCACCCTCATTAAATTTGGATACTTTGAAAGTTAAGTTTTTCAAAGAGTAACATAGACCCGGAACACATCAATTTCTACATAGCCTATTCATTAGCCTTATGAATGAAATAGTCATCAAAGTGCATGTCACCACTTAACTGAAAGGCAGGTTCTTCTGTCACTGTGCAAATTTTCTTGTACATTTCCTACCATAGTGTAGGTGTTTAATAAATATTTGTTAAATGCAATGAATGTCAAATTTGAACTTAGATGTACCAGCCAATGTGTGTTTTACAGAGGACTTTAACGTAAATATGTATCTTGTTAGATAATCACAATTACTCAGTAGGAGTTTTATAGATGAGAAAATGAGGTTCACTGAAGTTCCAGGAGTTGATTACAGCCATAATCAGTAAATGTTGACAGTGAACACTAAACTCCCAATTCCGCCAAGAGGTTCTCTATGCCACAACATAAGATGATGGGGCAATGGGATTTACATATGTTGTAAATGCTCAGAGCTCCCTATCAATAAAATGAAAATCTCAACAATTATCAAATACACTATGGTTTCTAGAAAGCACCTCTGATAATAATGCACTTGCTTCACCAAATGTGATGTCTACTCCCAAAGAAATCTAACTTACTTAATAAGCTTAGATTTACATTTGTAAGGAGTACAAAGGAGTATTAAACCTAGATATAGTTCTCAATTCTTCATGGATATAGCAATGGTTATTTTTAGGTTAGTAAAATAATAAAAATAATGGTTATCATTTAGTGAGGCCCTGTGATGTGCCAAATAATAAATACTGTTATTAGAAACTGACAACCACTATACCAATTGTTATTCTCATTTCACATGGAAAGGTGAGTTACCAATCCCATGTTATACACCAGCAGTTCTTGTACTCTAGAGTATACCAGTATCACCTAGAAGGCTTGTTGGAAGGTAGATTGCAGGTCTCTGCCCTGTGTATTACTGATTTAGGAACTCTGGAATGGGGCCTGAGAATGTGCAGCACTCTTAAGTTCCCTAGTGATACTGCAGATACAGAGACTCCCCACCTTGATATTCAGTGTTTTTCCCCCAGTAAATGGTAGAGGTAGGAACTGAATCCAGATATGCCTGACTTTAAATGTCAGGCTTTTTGCATTATCCCAAGTAGATTTTAATGTAAAGACTGAATTTAAATGGTCTGATTTTATTTCACACTTTTTGGTCTTTAAGGCTTACACATAAATGTATAAAATCAGGTCTAAGAAATTTACTTGGAATTCTAAAAAACAGGGACTGAAACAGAATAAATCAACTTTCAGTCATCAGCTGCTCACTTTACCTCTTTATTTCACAGAACAATGTTTTTAAAACTAAAAGTGACCTTAGACTTCAATGCTTTGAACTTTATTTTATAGATGTCCAATTTGAAGACCAGAAAGTGGAAGTTTCCAAGATGCTTCCATCTTCCCAAGTGGTCAAATATCCATGTTTCAAGAAAGTTTAACTTCTTTCTTCCACCATGCTATAAAGTCTACCATTTTCTTGTGGTAAGTGCAACAGTGGAAGTCTTTCTGTGACTTACATTACCACCCATATTTTACTTTATTGGTTTACAATTTTGTCTCCTCTTTCGTATTAGATCCAACTGAAAGCAAGTATTACATTTATGTATCATTTGCGTTCAGTTAGGAAATGCTTATTGAACTGAGAGGAATTTCATTTTATTCTTTGTTCTTTCTTCACCACTGTAACCTTTTTACCAACTCAGTGGAGGAACTTAGTTTCCATACTGAGCTATAAGCAACCAACTTAGCTATTTTCAGTTACCTCTTTAAGGTTTTCTTTTTTCCCACTGTGCTAATCATTTTGAACTTAAAGAACTTCTTTGCTTACTCCTGAAATGTAATTATTAGTAAATATTTCTGCTTTGCTTACTCCTGAAAGCATCAGTAATTTTTTTTCTCTGTTTCAGTCTAGCAATTTTTAAATCAGCATTATTTTAGGATGACTGTTTTCCATAATATTTAAGAGATCAAAAAGTATTTTACATATGTAAAATATGTATGAGTATGTGTGGCTATAGAGATATACATACATTTTATGAAAATCTCCTGTACCACTTCTCTTTCAAATATGTCCAACTCCCATTTTCTTAGATAATTAAAATATTAGTCCATTTTATTACGGATAAAATATAAATTGTTTTGAGAAAGTACAATGACAGAGAGACTACAGACACAACCTGAAATTCTTATAATAATGGTCTTTTATTTCTTACTCGAATTAAAAAGAAATGTGACTTTTAAATCACACAGACTAGACAAAAGGAAATCACCCAACTACTGCAGTGAAGTCAGCAGAAAAGAAAATCCTGCTGTTACTTCTGTTTGAATGAATGCAAAAGCTGACATTGAAGACCAGCAAGAGAGAGTGTAGGCATGGTTGAATCACAGGCCTCTGACATTGTTGACATCTCCTTCTTTGTAATATAGGGTCATACAATAGTTTAAAACCCCTTTCTCAAAGAATGTGTAAACCAGAGGAGCCTTTATGACCCACATACTCAACACTTTCCTACTGTTGATATTGAAAACTACAATGCCATCCGTGAGAGAAAGGGTACAATCAAATAATAATAATAACAGCAACCCTTTAATGGGTGCTTCTTGCATGATAAGCACTTTGCAAATATTTTCTAAATCTAGCCTTGAGAAAAATCCTAAAAAGCAGACAAAAGCATATTGATGTTACAGACTCAAAAAGAACCTCAGAGAAGAGAGCTGATCTATGTGAGGTTACAGAACTAGAGTATGAGTCTAGACTCTTCAATTCTAAACGACACTATTTAAATTGTTAATTACTTATTTAGAAGTACAAATAAACATCTATGTTTCAATGGGAATCAGTATATGTTTTTAAGAATGATATTTTAAAGACATTAATTACTCTGCCAGAGATAGATAGAGTTATTCTATTTTCCATCCAGTAGAAAACTCAATCAAAGCATTTCTGGGCATATCATACACTCAAAAATTAATCTAACAGATGGAATTCTTCTGTGGTATATATTACGTGACAAAGATGCCATTCTGAGAGATATCCCCACCCAAAAAAAAAAAAAAACTGACAAGCAGGCATATTAGCAGTGAGAATGTCTCTCTACTCCCTTGCAAGCCCTATCTTTCCAAAGCAAAAGATATCTGAATGAAACTTGGAATAAAAGCTCAACTTCAAATATAGTTTTGATTTTTCTCAATTAAATATTGATATCATAGATAACAGCTCTTTGGTGACCAAAGTTTATCTCTCAAATTATTTTTTTCACCCCAAACTTGTAAATCCTTCTTGATTTAGAAATAGTAGATCTCTTCTGGGTTCTTCAACTTCAGAATGAAAACAGCTAAGTTGGCTGCTTACAGCTCAGTCCAGAAACTAAATTCTACAGTGAAAAATTGCCTGAGTGCATGGTTGCATTCAGTTACAATGAGGTAGAAAATGATGTACAACATTGTTATTAATTACTCTCAACTGAAGATAGTGGAATGCACCGTGAGTGTTTAGAGCTGTAAGAAACCATGGTAGCAATGATTTATCCCAAAGTTGTTTTTCATGGCTCTCAGGAAGGAGGAGAAAAAAACAAAGACTTGTCTGACTTTGGAGCTAGAGGGAATGGGTTCAAGTTCTGGTTTTGCCATTTAGAAGTCGCTTAACATTGAAATACTTAACAAACCCAAACCTCTGTTGTTTCATCTTTAAATTAGAAGTAATAATTTCTACATTACAGGGTTGTTTGAAGGATAAGAGATATGTTATTTAAAATGCCTAGTCTATTATAGATGCTCAAAAGATCAAGAAATTTTGATTCAGAGAGTTTGTGGCTTATACAATATTATGCAATGGTGCTTAGAAGCAGAGCAGAAACCAGAGCCCAAGGCTGCCCACATAGACAACTGCTTCTAGTAAAACCTCATGTGAAATAAACATAGGCTCTACCTTCCCTCATTAGTGATGGTTAGTACCAACACTAACGGTACTAACATTAATATTTGTTTTTTTATTTAGTACTTGTTTTAATCAGTCCTCATGATACTGATAAAGACATACCTGAGATTGAGTAACCTATAAAGGAAAAATGTTTAATAAACTCACAGGTCAACATGGCTGAGGAGGCCTCTCAATTATGGTGGAAGGCAGAGGAAGAGTAAAGGCATGTCTTACATGCATGCAGGCAAGAGAACTTGTGCAGGGGAACTTCCATTTATAAAACCATCAGATCTCATGAGGTTTATCTAGTATCACAAGAACAGTATGGGGGAAACTGCCCCAATAACTAAATTATCTCCACCTGGCCCTCCCCTTGACACATGGGGATTATTACAATTCAAGGTGAGATTTGGTGGGGACATAGTCAAACCATATCACTTGTTATTTGTAGTTTTTTGTTGATGTTTTCATTTGTTTGTTGTTTTGCTGTTTCTAGGCAAAAAGAAAAATGAAATTAGAAGAGAGAGTGTTAAACGTCCATTGCAGTTACTGCACATACTTGTCTGAAATAAGAGCCCTGGCTACTCCAAAGACAGAAAGACACAGGGTCAGAACTAATGGATGGACAGCTCCAGGACACAGTGAATGCCCTGTATGCCTGAAAGATGTGAGAATCCCATAGCAATTCACTTGGACATGCTTTCTGTGCAAAGTGCCTATTTCTCTGGGTCAATAGAGAAGTGACAGTGTAGAGTCAACCTCTTGTTAATTTAATGTGCCAAAAACCATCTTATAGCTGAAAATAAGATTAAGAACTCTCACAGAAACTCAGCCAGGAGCCTAAAGTGCCACCACTTTGCTGAAGACTAGGCTAATCAGGAGCCTGGTAGTCCACAAGCACACAAAACCAAACCCCAGGGCACCTAAGCCAAAGTAATTGCATCTGTGGATATCCATCCTATCTGACAATCAAGATTTGTGCAACCATTCCAAAATTCTGCTTCTGCTTTAGTTTTAATTTTTAAATTTTTATTAAATATTGACTAGATACAAAAGAATATTTAGAAAATACATATGAATTATAAATAAAAGCCATGCAAATACATGTGTACTCACTACCTAGTTTAAGCAAAAGGAAGCCCCCTCTCTTTTTCTGGAGGGCCCTCTCAAGTCCCTTCAGTTTCTTCCTGCTCAGAGTGAAGCACAATCTTCTGAATGCATCATTCATTTGCTCTTCTTCTAAGTTTTGCCACATATGTTTTATATATCTAAGATAGCATAGTTTCATTTTACATGGTTTTTGAATGTTATATAAATAAAGTTGTACAAAATTTTTCTATAAATTGCTTTTTTCCTAACATATGCTCCTTCTGAGAGTCATTTCTGTTACTCAATAGCTAAAATTCTTTATTATTCACAATTCTCTAGTATTCTAGCATGTGAATGTACCATGATTTATTTATTCATTTTACTATTGAGCTTCTGAATGGCTTCAACTATTTATCCTGAACATTCTTAGCCATGTCTCCAGAAGCACAAAAGTCTCTTCCAAAGTCTCTCACATGAGGTTTGCCTTCAGAATCCACATCATTTCACACGCTCATCAGTACTAAAATTTATAAGCCCTTGTAAAATGGTATCTTCTTGATTTAATTTGCATTTCCGTAATCACTAATGAAATTGAGTACATTTTTATGTTTCTTTGTCATTTGTGATTTTTCTTTCGAGATATATTTATGCATGTCTTTTATCCATTCTTCTTGTTTTCTTTTTGTTATTAATTTTATTGAGTTGAATTATAATCCTTTGTTTTTTGTATCGCAAATATTTCCTTCTCTGTTGTGGTTTGTGTTTCTTCTTGTTTTGAAACGTGTTGAAAAATACATGTTTTTAATTTTAATGTAGTAAAATTCATCCATTATTCCCTTTGAGATTTGTACTTTTTGTGTCTTAAGAAACTTTTTTCTACCCTGGAGTTATAAATCTATTTTCCCATGTTATCTTGTAAAATTTTATAGTTTTGCCTTTTACATAGGTTTTTAACTTTCATATGGTTTCTAAATGCTTCAACACAATTTTTTAAAAGTCCTTATTTCACCACTTATTTGCTGTACTAGCTTCAAGCAAAATTATGTTTCCACGTAAGTGTGGTTCTTTTGGGGGACCATTGCAATCAATTCCAGCAGTCATCATCTGTCTCTACACCAGTACCACACTGTCTACTTTTCTACATATTTTCTTTTATCTGAGACAAATGCTTCCACTTTATACTTTTTCAGGGGTGTTTTGGCCCTTCGAGGACTTTTTCATTAATATATATATGTACACATGCATTTTCATGTATATGCATATGTGTGTATATTTTATATATATGTATGTATGTATCAGCTCATCAAATTCCACCAGGGCACTTGTTGATATTTTTATTGGAACTACACTAACTTTATAGATCAATTTTCAATGATGCTATAGATTCACCTATAGCTCAATTAGCCTTTCAATATTGTGTCTTTGTGTGTCACTTATTTAAATTTGATATGAGGTCTAGTAGTAGACTTGTACAATACTTTCCATGAGGTACTTGCTTATATTTTGTTAGATTTATTCCAAAGTATTTCACATTCTAATGCTCTTTTAAGTGACATCATTTAAAATTACTTTTGAATAAAATTTTCTACCAACAGTATATAAAAAGACAAATTGATTTTTTTAGAGCTACCATATGATCCAGCAATCTCACTACTGGGTGTATATTCAAAGGAAATCAGATCAGGATGTCAAAGAGACATCTGCATTCCCATGTTCACTGCATCATCACTTACAATGGCCATGACATGTAATCAGCGTTAACGTCCATCAACAGATAAATGAAGAAAATACAGTGTCATACACAATGAAATAATATTCAGCCTTAAAGAAGGAGGAGGCCCTATCATTTGTGAAAGCATAAATGAAGCTGAAGGACATTATGTTAAACTGTCTCATTTATATGTGGAATATATTAAACTTTAAAAAGTTGAACTCATAGAAGCAGAGAATACAATGATGATTACCAGAGGTTGAGGGTTGGGAACAATAGGGAAATGATAGTCAAAGGGTACAAAGCCTCAGTTAGATAGGAATAAGTTCAAGAGATCTGTTGTACAACATGGTGACTACAGTTGGTACCAACATACTGTGTTCTTGAAAATTGCTAAGAATGTAGATTTTAAGTGTTACCACCAAAAGAAAAGTATGGGAGGCAATGGATATGTTAATTAGCATCATTTAGACATTCCACAATATATACATATTTTAAAAAACATGTTACATGTGATAAATATATACAATTTTGTCAGTAAATGTATTAGTCTGTTTTCACACTGCTGATAAAGACATAGCCAAGACTGAGAAGAAAAACAGGTCTTACAGTTCCACATGGCTGGGGAGGCCTCACAATCATGGTGGAAGGCAAGGAGGAGCAAGTCATGTCTTACATGGATGGCAGCAGGCAAAGAAACAGAGGTTGTGCAGGGAAACTCCTATTTGTTAAACCTATCGACCTCATGTGATTTATTCACTATCACGAGAGCATCATGAGAAAGATCCATCCCCATGATTCAATTACCTCCCACCAGGTACCTCCCATAACATGTGAGAATTCAAGATGAGATTCGGGTGGGGACATAGCCAAAGCACATCAGTAAATAAATACAAAATTGATTTGTATATCTAGATAAACTCTTATAATCTTAATAATTTGTGGATATATTTTTTGTTTTTCCATAATCATGCCATCTCTGAATAATGACAGTTTTATTTCTTTCTCAGTCTTGATCCCTTTATTAATTTCTTCTGCCTTACCAAATTGACTAGGACCTCCAGTATAATGTTAAATGTAAGTGGTCCTGATATTTTCTTTGAGGGAATATTTTTGAACTGTTCTTTTTTGTTGTAGCTATGTGACAATTAAGGGTTGCTGGGGGGGGGTTTAGTCATTTTTGTTACATACACTTTTTTCCCAGAAATTTGACCTATCAAAACTTTCAAATGTATTAGTATGAGGTTATTCATATTATTCTATTGTTTTTAAAAACCTCTTCTGTAATTGTCTCTTTTATTCATATTGTTTACTTGTATATTCATTTCACTCTTTTTTATGATCAATCTTAACAGAGGTTTTTCAATTTCATTAGGTCATTTCAAGTGAATCTTTTGGCTTTGTTGTCTACTCTATTATATGTTTGCCTTCTATTACATTCTTTACATCATTTCCTTTTTCCCAGTACTTTCTTTGTGTTTACTTTATTATTCTTTTTCATCTTAAGTTAGCAGCCTAGGTCATTAGCTTTGAGGCTCTTCTTTCACAATACAAATAGTTAAGTTTCATTTTACTTAAATCCCCCAAATTAAATGCAACATAGCTTATTATTTTCTCAATTAAAGAAATTTTCTTAGAATTATTTAACTTGTGAGTCATTTAGGAATATTTTTTAAACTTATTAAAATATAGGATTTTTTAGTTGTATCTGTGAGGAGTTCAGGTCCCCTTCAGCCATGAGTAATGGATCTTTGGCTTATATCACTCTCCCCAACTAGGACCATATATCACTTGTTATTGCACTTCACTCAATTTCCAACTATAGTCCAGTGACCTCATTGCTGTGGAAATGAAGCATTGCTTTCAACAGTACATTTCTTAACTGGGCCAGGCAACTTGCAGAGTCACATGTCCTCTCTCAGCAATTTCACGGCTTCCCACAGCTCAACAGCTGCCAGCAATGTGCTCCAACCATCCTTCAAACTAACCACCAGAAAACACTGGGCCACCTAACACCAAAAATGTTCATCCTTGCTACTGTTTAGCAAACATTACTGTCTTGTCTCACTTACCAGATCATTCCCCTTGTGAAAAAAGACCACCTAGGATGTCATCCAGGTTCTGCAAGGATAACTAAACATGAATCACAGCAAACAGCTGTGTGGGTTGTCCTATTTTTCTGGCTCCCAATTGTTTCTCTTTTATTCTCATTTTCTATGCTTACCCTAGTGCTTTATTTGGATCCCAAACTATCTTGAGTGCCAAGCCCACACAGGCTGGGACAAGCTTTACTTTTATCATTAACTGGAAACAAAGAAAATCTACACTGAAGGAAAACTTTTCAAATTCAACTTTCTTATTCAAATTTACTTATCTTTTTAACTTAACATAAAATTGTATATTTTTATCTTGTAAAACATATTTTGAAGCACATATACATTTTGGAATGGTTAAGTCTAGCTAACTAATAAATATATTACTTCACAAGATTATCATTTTTATGGTGAGAACAATTAATAGACACTCAGAATTTTTAAAGAATACAATATATTATTAACCATAGTAATTATGTTGTACAATAGACCTCTTGAATTTATTTCTCCTATCTAACTGCAATTATGTATCCTTCGGCCAACCTCTCCCCAATTTATCCTCCCCATCAAGGTGAACTTCTGCCAAGCAACTAGAGGAACATTAAGTTTTGTGGTAAAGTTTGTCAGAGTGAGTCGTGGAAGTGGCTGAATTGAGGGCAAAGGGTTGAGTATTCCTGATTTGAAATGCTTGGGACCAGAAATATATTGGACTTTAGATTGTTCTAGATTTTGGAACAGTTCCATATACACAATGAAATTTCTTGGGGATGAAACTCAAGTATAAACATGCAATTTATTTATGTTTCACATATGTCTTATACACATAGACTGAAGTTAGCTTTATACAATATTTTAAATCATTTTGTACATGAAACAAAGTTTTCACTGAAATTTGACCGTAACCCATAACATGAGATCGAGTATAGAATTTTCCACTTGTGGTGTCATATTCATGGCTCAAAAAGTCTCAGATTTTGGAATATTTCAGATTTTGGATTCTCTAATTAGAAATGCTCAACCTGTATTATGAGTGGCAAATGGCTAGTTCAGTGCTCACAGGGCTATGTTAGGATGCTCTGCTCTTTTTAAAAAATAAAAACTCTATAAATTTAGGGTGTACAATATGCTATTTTAATATACTTAGTGAACTAATTATTAAATCAAGAGAATTGACATATGCAGCATCTCACATATTAATTTTTTGGTTTTTGTTTTTTCTGCCTGCTTGTTTTGTGGTGAAGGTACCTGAAATCTACTCTCTTAGCAAATTTTCAGTTTACAATAAAACATTATTAACTATAATCATCATTCTATATATTAGACGTCTGGGCTCATTCTTCCCACGTGGTTGCAAATTTGTAACCTTTGATCATCTTTCAGTTTCCCTCAACCTTCAGCCCCTTGTAACCAGCATTCTACTCTCTACTTCTATGTTAATTTTTTTCTATTTCATATATAAATGAGATCATGCAGTATTTGTCTTGCTGTCTCTGGCTTACTTCACTTAGCACAATGCTTTCCAGGTTTACCCACATTGTAACAAATGACGGGATTTTCTTCCTTTCTAAAGCTGAATAACATGCCATCATGTTTATACATCACATTGTCTTTATTTGCTCATCCACAGATGAACACTTAGGTTGATTCTGTATCTTAGGTATTGCTAATAATGCTGCAATGAACATGGGGGTGCAAAGATCCTTTTGAGGTACTGATTTTATTTCTTTCAGGAATAAACCCAGAAGAAAGGTTGCTGGGTCATATAGCAGTTCTACTGTAATTTTTTTGAGGAGACTTCATAATGCTTTCCATAATGTCTATACCAATGCTTATACCCACCAACAGTGTACAAGGTTTCTCTTTACTTCACACTCTGCCAATACTTTATCTTTTTTATATTGGCCATTTTAACAGGTGTGAAGCAATATTTCATTGTAGTTTTAATTTGCATTTCCCTGATGACTAGTAATGTTGAGAATTTTTTCATCTACCTTCAGGTCATTTGTATGTCTTCTTTTGAGAAATGTCTATTCAGATCTTTTGCCCTTTTTTGATCAGTTTATTTGTTTTCTTGCTATTGAGTTATCTGAGATCCTTACATATTGTGGATATTCACCCCTTATGAGATGTATGGTTTATAAATATTTTCTGCCATTCTGTAGGTAGTCTTTTTACTCTGTTAATTGTTTCTTTGCTTTACAGAAACTTTTAAATATAATGTAACTTGTCTATTTTTTGTTGTTGCCTGTGCTTTTGAGGTCATATACAAAAAATTGTCAGACCAATGTCACAGAGCTTTTTCTCCATGTTTTCTTCTACTGATTTTACAATTCCAGTTCTTACATTTAAGTCTTTAATCAATTTTAAGTTTATTTTTGTATATGGTATAAGATAATTGTCCAATTTCATTCTACTGCATGTGCAAATCCTGTTTTCCAGACATCATTTATTGAAAGACTATCCTTTCCCCATGGTGTTGTTTTAGTGGCCTTGTCAAAAATTAGTTGACTGTATATGCATGGCTTCATTTTCTGTGCTCTCTATTCTGCGTCATTGTACCATGTGTCTGTATTTATGCCAGCACCATACCATTTCGACTACTATACCTTGTAAGGTAATTTGAAATAAGAAAGTATGATGCTTCCAACCTTGTTCTTCTTTCTAAAGTTGCTTTGTATATTAGGGGACTATTGTGATTTCATCCAAATTCTAGGATTTTTTTCTATTTCTTTGAAAAAGGCCATTGCAATTTTAATAAGAATTGCATTGAATCTGTAGTACACTTAGGATAGTATGGACATTCTAACAATATTTTTATTTTTTTAAAAATTGTGAAGAGTAATTTTTTTTTAATTATACTTTAAGTTCTGAGGTACATGGGCAGATCATGCAGGACTGTTACACAGGTAGAAACATGCCATGGTGGCTTGCTGCATCCATCCCTCCATCACCTACATTAGGTATTTCTCCTAATGTTATCCCTCTCCAATCTCCCCACTTCCTGCTATTCCTTCTCTAGCTCCTTCACTCCCCAACAGGCCACAGTGTGTGATGTTCCCCACCCTGTGTCCTTGTGTTCTCATGGTTCAACACCCACTTATAAGTGAGAACATGTGGTGGTTGGTTTTCTGTTCTTTTGTCAGTTTGCTGAGGAAGATGGTTTCCAGCTTCATCCATGTCCCTGCAAAAGACAAGAACTCATCCTTTTTTATGGCTACATAGTATTCCATGGTGTGTACGTGCCACCTTTTCTTTTTCCAATCTATCATTGATGGGCATTTGAGTTGGTTCCAAGTCTTTTCTATTGCAAACAGTGTTGCAATAAACATACACGTGCACGTGTCTTTATAATACATCAATTCATTGTTCTTTGGGTATATATCTAGTAATGGGATTGCTGGATCAATTGGAATTTCTATTTCTAGGTCCTTGAGGCATCGCCACACTATCTTCCACAATGGTTGAAGTAATTTACACTCCCACGAACAGTGTAAAAGTGGTCCTATTTCTCTGCATCCTTTCCAGCATCTGTTGTCTCCAGATTTTCTAATGATTGTCATTCTAACTGGCGAGAGATGGTATCTCAATGTGGTTTTGATTTGCATTTCTCTAATGACCAATGATGATGAGCATTTTTTCATGTTTGTTGGCCTCATATATGTTTGCTTTAGAAAAGTGTCTGTTCATATCCTTTGCCTACTTTTTGATGGGGTTGTGGGTTTCTTTCTTGTAAATCTGTTTAAGTTCTTTGTAGATTTTGGATATTAACCCTTTGTCAGATGAGTAGCTTGCAAAAGTTTTTTCCCATTCTGTTGGCTGCCAGTTTACTCTAATTATTGATTCTTTGGCTGTGCAGAAGTTCTTGAGTTTAATTAGATCTCATTTTTCTATTTTGGCTTTTGTCACCATTGTTTTTGGTGTTTTTAGTCATGAAGTCCTTGCCCATGCCTATGTCCTGAATGGTTTTGCCTAGGTTTTCTTCTAGGGTTTTTATGGTGTTAGTTCTTATGTTTAAATATTTAATCAATCTGGAGTTCATTTTTATATAACATGTAAGGAAGGGGTCCAGTTTCAGCTTCCTACACATAGCTAGACAGTTTTCCCAACAATATTTATTAAACAGAAAATCCTCTCCCCATTGCTTGCTTTTGTGAGGTTTGTCAAAGATCAGATGGTTGTATATGCGTGACATTATTCCAAGGCATCTCACTGTTCCATTGGTCTATATCTCTGGTACCAGTAACATGCTGTTTTGTTTACTGCAGTCTTGTAGTATAGTTTGAAGTCAGGTAGCATGATGCCTCCAGCTTTGTTGTTTATGCTTAGGTTTGTTTTGGCTATGTGGGCTCTGTTTTGGTTTCATATGAAGTTTAAGGTGTTTTTTTCCAGTTCTGCTCTTATCTTACTTATTTCCTGTCTTCTGCTAGCTTTTGAATTTGTTTGATCTTGCTCCTCTAGTTATTTTAATTGTAACAATAGGGTGTTGCTTTTAGATCTTTTCCCTGTTTCTCATGTGGGCATTTATTGCTATAAATTTCCCTCTAGACACTGCTTTAAATGTGTCCCATACATTCTGGTGCATTGGGTCCTCATTCTCACAGATTTTGAAGAACATCTTTATATTTGCTTTTATTTCATTATTTATTCAAGAGTCATTCAGGAACAAGTTTTTCAGTTTCCACATAGTTATGTGAATTTGAATGAGTTTCTTAATCCTGAGTTCTAATTGGATTGTACTCTGGTCTTAGAGACTGGTTGTTATGATTTCCATTTTTTGCATTTGCTGAGGCATGATTTACTTCCAATTATGTGGTCAATTTTAGAGTAAGTGCTATATGGTGCTGAGAAGAATGTATATTCTGTCAATTTGGGGTGGAGAGTTCTGTGAATGTCTATTAGGTCAACTTGGTTCAGATCTGAGTTTAATTCCTAGATATACTTGTAAATTTTCTGTCTCATTGATCTGCTTAATATTGACAATGGAGTGTTAAAGTTTCTCACTATTATTGTATGTGAGTGTACATCTCTTTGTAGGTTGTTAAGATCTTGCTTTATGTATCTGAGGCTACTATATTGGGTACACAGATATTTAAGATACTTAGCTCTTCTTATTGCATTGATTCCTTTACCATTATATAATGCCCTTCTTTGTCTCTTTTGACCATTGTTGGTTTAAAGTCCGTTTTATCAGAGAATAGGATTGCAACCCCTGCTTTTTGTTTGCTCTCTGTTTGCTTGGTAAATCTTCCTCCATCCTTTTATTTTGAGTCTATGTGTCTTTGCATGTGAGATGAGTCTCCTGAATATAGCATATCAACGGATCTTGACTCTATCTAATTTGCCAGTCTTTGTCTTTGATTGGAACATTTAGCCCATTTACATTTAAGGTTAATATTGTTATGTGTGAATTTGATTGTCCCATTTTGATACTAGCTGGTTGTTTTGCCTGTTAGTTGATGCTGTTTCTTCATTGTGTCAATGGTCTTTATCATTTGGTATGTTTTTGCAGTGAGTGTTACTGGTTGTTCCTTTCCATATTAAGTGCTTCCTTCAGGAGCTCTTATAAGGCAGTCCTGGTGGTGACAAAATCTCTCAGCAATTGCTTGTCCATAAAGAATTTTATTTCTCCTTCACTTAAGAAGCTTAGTTTCACTGGATATGAAATTCTGGGTTGAAAGTTCTTTTTTTTAAGGATGTTGAGTATTGGCCACCACTCTCTTCTGGCTTACAGGGTTTCTGCTGAGAGATCCACTGTGAATCTGATAGGCTTTCCTTTGTGGGTGACCCAATCTTTCTCTCTGGCTGCCCTTAGCATTTTTTCTTCATTTCAACCCTGGTGAGTCTGACAATTAAGTGCCTTGGGATTGCTCTTCTTGAGGAATATCTTTGTGGTGTTCTCCGTATTTCCTGGACTTGAATGTTAGCCTGCCTTGCTAGGTTGGGGAAGTTCTCCTGGATAATATCCCAAAGAGTGTTTTCCAGCTTGGATTCATTCTATCAGTCACATTCAGGTACACCTATCAAAAGTAGATTAGGTCTTTTCACATAATCCCATATTTCTTGGAGGCTTTGTTTATTTTTTTTCCACTCTTTTTTCTCTAATGTTGTCTTTGTATTTTATTTCATTGAGTTGCTTCAATCTCTGCTATTCTTTCTTCTGCTTGATAGATTTGGGTATTGAAACTTGTGTATGCTTCACAAAGTTCTCATGCTGTGTTTTTCAGCTCGATCAAGTCATTTATATTTTCTCTAATCTGGTTATTCTAGTTAGCATTTCATCTAACCTTTTTTTCAAGGTTCTTAGTTTCTTTGCATTGGGTTAGAACATGTTTCTTTAGCTTGGAGAAGTTTGTTATTACCCACCTTCTGAAACCTACTTCTGTTTTGTTCCCTTGCTGGTGAGGAGTTGTGATCCTATAGAGGAGGAGAGGTTTTCTGGTTTGGGGTGATTTCATTCTTTTTACACTGGTTTCTTCACATCTTTGTGGACTTATCTACCTTTGGTCTTTGAAGTTGGTGACTTTCAGATGGGGTCTCTGAGTGGATGTTTTTTCTGTTGATGTTAAAGCTATATCTGTTTTTTAGTTTTCCTTTTAACAGTCAGGCCCCTCTGAGCAGGACTGCTAGAGGTCCACTCCAGACCCTGCTTGCCAGGGAATCACCCATAGGGGCTGCAGAACATCGAGGATTGCTGCATATTCCTTCCTCTGGTAGTTTCATCCCAGAAGGGTACCTGCCAGATGTCAGCCAGAGCTCTCCTGTATGACGTGTCTCTTTGGATATATGGGGTAACAGAGACACTTGAGGAGGCAGTCTCTCCCTTATCAGAGCTTGAGTGCTATGCTGGGAGCTCCATTGCTCCCTTCAGCGCTGCTCGGCAGGGATGTTTAAGTCTGGGGCAGCGAAACTCACAACCACCCCTTTTCCAGCTGCTCTTTTCCAGGAAGGTGATATTTTATTTATAAGTCCCTGATGGGCTGCTGTCTTTTTTCAGAGATGCCCTGCCCAGCAAGGAGGAAGGTTAGTCACAGTTTGCCTACAGAGGTATTGCTGAGCTGCTGCAGACTCCACCCAGCTGCTGTGTAAACTTTCTTGCAATTTTGTTTACACAGGCAAGGTTAGAACTGCCGCAGTAATGAGAGATACCCCTCCCCTCACAGAGCTTGACTATCCTGGGTTGAGCTCAAACTGCTGTGCTGGCTGCGAAAATATCAAGCCAGTGTGATTCAGTTTGCTGGTCTTTGTGAGGGTGGGGCCCTCTGAGCCAGATCACTTGGCTCCCAGCCTTCAGTCCCCTTTTATTCAGGGGAATGGCCAGTTCTGTCTCGCAGACATTACAGGTGCTGGCTAAAGTGGCCACCCAGTTTTGTGCTGGAAACCTGCAGTGCTGGCTAAAATGGCAGCCCAGTATGTGCTGGAAACCTGCAACACTGGTGTTGTCAGCCCCAGAGGGAATCTCCTGGTCTGTGGGTTATAAAGACCGTGGGAAAAGTGCAGTATCTGAGCCAGAGTGCCTGGGTAGAGTCCCTTGGGTAGCAGGGAGGGGTCCTCTGGTACCTTGCACTTCTCAGCTGAGGCAGCACCCCACCATGCCTCAGTTTTCCCTTCTTGGGCTACACCCACTGTCCAACCAGTGTCATTGCAATGAATCTGGTACTTCGGTTGGAAATGCAGAGATCACTCACCTTCTGCATCACTCTCACTCACAATGTTAATTTTTTAAATTCATGAATGGGAAGTATCTTTCCATTTATTTGTGTCTTCTTCCATTTTTTTCGTCAATGTTTTATAGTTTTCAGTGTACAGTCTTTTATCTCCTTGGTTAAATCTATTCCTAAGTTGTTTGTGTGTGTGTGTGTGTGTTTTTTTAACGTGATTTAATAGGGATTTTTTAAAGTTTCCTTTTCCAATAGATTGCTATTGATGTAAGGAAACACAACTGATTTATCTATGTTGATTTTATATCCTGTAACTTCACTGAATTTATTAGTTCTAACAGTTTTTTATGGAATCTTTAGAGGAACTATTTTACATTATCTTTTTTACTCAATTATATACATATTATTAAACGTTGAACATATTTATCAGTTAAAGAATAAAATGGACATGAAATTCATCCTTTGAAATGCATTATGTGGCCCACTTGCTTGCCCAGAAAGAATATGTATTTCACAATTTAAAGCTTACAAATTATGTCATTAATGTATTCTATTATCATTGATATGCTTGCTACAAATTCTACCAGTCATTAAAATGTGTGTGTTTAAATCTACCACAGCGCTACCATTTTGTTAATTTTATTTGTATTTGGTCAGTTCTGGCTTTATATAATTTCCAAACCATATGTTAGGTACTTAGAAGTCTAGATTATTGTAACTTCATGGTAAACTGAGATTTTATCATTATAAAATTTTCTTTCCTCAGTAATATTTCTTAAAGTCTGACTGGTAATACTATGGCAATTTCAGACTTATTTTGGTATTTTTCCTATACACAATTTTATATTCTTTGATTTCCAAACTATTCTGTATCCTAACATTCCAGATATGTTATTTGCAAGTTCTATGAAGCAGGATTTGGGTTTATTAGTCTCATAATCTTTCACTTTTAAGAGGAGCATTTAAACCACTTAATTTTATCACTATTACTAATGTATTATATTACCAAATTTGGTACTTATTTTTTTTTTCATAATTTTCCCTCCATATTTTTGTTGCTCTTCTTTTCTTTCAGCTTTGATTTCTGGGGAGAATTAGAAAAAAAATGGTGGATAGGAAGCAAAACTAACTTGTAGGTTGCACTCAGATGGACAGAGCAGCATGTGGAGACTGACACTGTTAGCTTTTCCTCCAGGAACTACTGTGGAAACATGCCAGAAAAGCCAGGAGAATCCACAAACCCATTTAAGGAGGTGGATTGCCACTTTAAGCTCCATGGGACAGCCAAGGAATTGTGTCAGCTTGTTCTAAGCTGGGAGGAATGTAGCCTGGGCAAGTTCTCAGACCTGATCACCAGTTCTCTGGAAATAAACTCAGTGATATTGTAGGGGGTGGAGCTTGGTGGGAGTGAGACCTGACTTTCAGGCTACAGTAGCTGGGTGAGGCCTGTGACTCCTGGCTTTCCCCAGTCTCTGGCAACCTATATGATGCAATAGAGGCAGCCATAATGCTTCTGAGAACATATCTCTTTTGGCCTGGGAATCACACTCCCATCCCCTACAGCAGCTGCAGTGAGCCCTGCTCACAGACACTCTGAACTCAGACATGCCCAACACTGCCCCTACCTGATGGTCTTTTTCTACCAGCTCTGATACCCTAAGACAAAGGTCAAAAACTCCTAGGACTTCTACAGCCCTGGCCACCACCTGAGAAACCAGAACACTTATCCAAAGATGACCCTAGGGCAAGTTTGTATCCCTCCTATACTACTTCAGCTGATGCACTCTTGAAAGTACTGGAGGCCAATCGACACAAAACCAGCACACTTAAGAAAAATACTGCCAAGGATCCTCATACAGCCTGCTTTACTCCCCTGCTACCTTCACTGCAGTAGGTGCTGGTATCCATTGCTGAGAGACCTGAAGATGGAGCTCATCACAGGACTCTGCAGACCATCCCCAGTACCAGTCCAGAAGCTAGCAGCTCTACTGGGTGGCTAGATTCAGAAGAAAAATAATCACTACAGTTTTGCTCTCAGAAAGCCCCATTCCTAGGGGAAGAGGAAGAGCACCATATCAAGGGAGAACCCCAAGGAAACACAACAACAACAACAACAACCTGAACAGCAGCTCTTGAGTCCCAGATATTCCCTCTGACATAGTCTACCCAAATGAGAAGGAACCAGAAAAGCAAAACTGGTGATATAAAAAAACAAGGTTTTTTCTTTGTTTGTTTGTTTTAGATGGAGTCTTGCTCTGTCACCCAGGCTGGGGTGCAGTGGTGCGATCTTGGCTCACTGCAACCTCTGACTCCCAGGTTCAAGCTATTCTCCTGCCTAAGCCTCCTGAGTAGCTGGGATTACAGGCATGCACCACCACCCCCAACTAATATTTTGTAGTTTTAGTCGAAATGGGGTTTCAACATGTTGATCAGGCTGGTCTCGTTCTCCTGACCTCGTGATCTGCCCACCTTGGCCTCACAAAGTTCTGGGATTACAGGCGTGAGCCACCATGCCCAGCCAAAAGAAGGGTTTTGTTTTGTTTTGTTTTTTTGAGATGGAGTCTTTCTCATCAACAGGCTGGAGTGCAATGGCACAATTTCAGCTCAATGAAATCTCCACCTCCCAAGTTCATGATTCTCCTGCCTCAGCCTCCTGAGCAGCTGGGACTACCGGTGCATGCCACCTTGCCTAGCTAAATTTTTTATTTTTAGTGGAGACAGAGTTTCACCATGTTGGTCTCGATCTCTTAACCTCATGATCCGCCTGCTTCAGCCTCCCAAAGTGTTGGGATTACAGGTGTAAGCCACCACGCCTGGCACAAAACAAGGTTTTTTAACATCTTCAAATGATCACACTAGCTCACCAGCAATAGATCCAAACCAAGACAAAATCTCTGAATTGCCAGAAACAGAATTCAGAAGGTGGATTATTAAGGCAATTGAGGAAGCACCAGAGAAAGGTGACCTTCAATTTGAAGAATTTTTTTTTAAAAAAGATACAGGATATGCATGGAAAAATCTCCAGTGAAATAGATAGAATAAATTTAAAAACAATCACAACTTCTGGAAATCAAGGACACACTTAGACAAATGCAAAATAAACTGAAAGTGTTCGCTATAGAATGGAACAAGTAGAAGAATGAATTTCAGAGCTTGAAGACAAAACTTTCAAATTAACCTAATCTGACAAAAACAAAGAAAAAAGAATTTTTAAAGTACCCCAGAACTTAATGTATAATAAAAAAAAGAAAAGTGAACAAAGCCAACAAGAATTTTGCGATTATATTAAGCCACCAAACCTAGAAATAACGTATGTCCCCAAGAAAGAAGAGAAATCTATAACTTTGGAAAACTTATTTGAGAAAATAATCAAGGAAAACTTGCCTGGCCTTGTTAGATATCTAGACATCCAAATAGAAGAAGCTCAAAGAACACCTGGGAAATTCATTGCAAAAACATTATCGCCAAGTCACACAGTCACTAGGTTATCTAAAGTCAAGATGAAGGAAAAAATCTTAAGAGCTGTATGGCACAAGCATCCAGTAACCTAATAAAGGAAAACCTATCAGATTAACAACAGACTTCTTAGCAGAAACCCTACAAGCTAGAAAGAATTTGAGTCATATCTTTAGCCTCTTTAAACAAAACAATTATCAGCCAAGAAGTTTGTATCCAGTGAACTAAGTTTCAAAAATGAAGGAAAGAGAAAGTCTTTTCCAGAGAAACAAATGCTGAGAGAATTCACCACCACCAAGCCAGCATTACAGTAACTGCTAAAAGGAGCTCTAAACCTTGAAACAAATTCTCAAAATACACCAAAATAGGACGTCCGTAAAGCTTAAGTCTCACAGGACCTATTAAAAAAATAGCACAATGAAAAAATCAATAAAAAAGGTATTTAGGCAACAAATAACATGATTTAAAAAAAAAACAGTACTTCACATCTTAATACTAACATTAAATGTAAATGGCTGAAATGCTCCACTTAAAAGTTACAGAATGGCAGAAAGAATAAAAACTTACCAACCAAGCATCTTCCCTCTTCAAGAGGCTCACTTGACAGAAAGGACTCACATAAACTTAAGGTAAAGGGGTGGAATATGATATTCATGCAAATAGACATCAAAAATAAATAGGAGTAGTTATTCTTATATTTGACAAAAAAATCTTTAAAGCAACAGATTAAAAAAGACAGAGACATTATATAATGATAAAAGGCCTTTTCCAACAATCCTAAATATTACAATCCTAAATAATGCTCCTAACACTGGAGCTCCCAAATTTATAAAACAATTACTACTAAATCTAAGAAATGAGATAGAAGGCAACACAGTAATAATGGAGGACTTCAATATTTTACTGACAGCACTAGAATGGACATCAAGAAAGACAGTCAACAAAAAAACAAGGGACTAAAACTGTACCCTAGAACAAATGGATTTAACAGGTATTTACAGAACAACCACAGAATATACATTCTATTAATTAGTGTATGAAACTTTTCTCCAAGATAAACAATATGATAGGCCACAAAACAAGTCTCCACAGGGCTGTTCCAAGATGGCTGAATAGGAACAGGTCTGGAGTGCAGTTACCAGTGAGAACAACAAAGAGGGTGAGTGATCACCTCATTTCCAAATGAGTTTTTACTGCCCACAGACTAGGAAATTCCTGGGCTGAAAAGTGACATGAGTTTCCAGCATGGCTGTTTCAGCTGGCATAGCAGGTGTCTGCACAAAAACTCACACAAATCTGGGTGTCCATTTTAACTAGCACCTGGAATGCCTGGGATACAGAGCCACCCATTCAACTGAAAAAAAAGGAGGGCTAAAATAGGGATCCAGGTGATCTGACTTGGCAGGTCCCACTCCCACAATGACCAGCAATCTGGAACACTCTGGACTGAGACTTACACAGCAAGTGCAGCTGGACCAGGGATGGTCAGGAACTTATAAATAAAGTCCCACCTTCCCAGGACAGAGCACCTAGGAAAAAAGGTGGTTACAGGCTCCGCTGCAGCAGACTTAAATAAACCTGCCCAGCAGCTCTGAATGGAACAATGGAACTCCCAGCTCAACACCTGAGCTCCAATAAGGGACAGACTGTCTTCTCAAGCAGCTCTCTGACCCCTGTATATCCAAAGAGACACCTCATAAAGGAGAGCTCAGGCTGACATCTAGCAGATATCCTTCAGGGATGGATATAACAGAAGAAGAAACTGGCAGCAACCCTTACTGTTCTGCAGTCATTGTAGGTGATCCCTAGGCATGCAGTGTATGGGATGGACATACAGCAGTACTACAGCAGAGGGGCCTATTAGAAGGAAAACAAACAAAAAATTAGAAATAATGTCAACATCAAGAAAAAGGAGGTCCACTCAGAGACCATATTTGAAAGTCACCAACTACAAAGACCACAGGCAGATAAATCCACAAAGATGGGAAGAAACCAGTGCAAAAATGATGAAAACACTGAAAAGCAGAATACCTCTCATTCTCCAAGGGATCACAACCTCTCGCCAGCAATGGAACAAAGCTGGATGGAGAATGAGTCAGATGAATTGACAGAAACAGGCTTCAGAAGGTGAGTAATAACAAAATTCTCAGAGCTAAAAGGACATGTTCTAACCCAATGCAAAAAAAAAAAAAAAAAAAAAAAAAAACCTAAAAAGTTGAAAAAAGCTTTAACGAAATGCTAATGAGAATAAACAGCTTAGGGAAGTATATAAATGACTTGACAGAGCTGAAAAATACAGTATGAGAACTTCACAAAACATATACAAGTTTCAATAGCTGAATTGACCAAGCAGAAGAAAGGATATCAGAGACTGAAGATCAACTCAATGAAATAAAATGAGAAGGCAAGATAAGAGAAAAGAGTGAAAAGAAATGAACAAAGCCTCCAAGAAATATCAGACTATGTGAAAAGACCTAATCTACTTTTGATAGGTGTACCTGAATGTGACTGACAGAATGAATCCAAGCTGGAAAACACTCTTTGGGATATTATCCAGGAGAACTTCCCCAACCTAACAAGGCAGGCTAACATTCAAGTCCAGGAAATACAGAGAATACCACAAAGATATTCCTCAAGAAGAGCAACCCCAAGGCACATCATCGTCAGATTCACCAGGGTTGAAATGAAAGAGAAAATGCTAAGGGGAGCCAGAGAGAAGGGTCGGGTTACCCACAAAGGGAAGCCCATCAGACTCAGAGCAGATCTCTTGGCAGAAACCCTACAAGCCAGAAGAGAGTAGGGGCCAATATTCAACATCCTTAAAGAAAAGAACTTTCAACCCAGAATTTCATATACAGCCAAACTAAGCTTTGTAAGTGAAGGAGAAATAAAATCCTTTATGGACAAGCAATTGCTTAGAGATCTTTGTCATTATCAGGCCTGCCATACAAGAGCTCCTGAAGGAAGCACTATACATGGAAAGAAACAACCAGCACCAGCCACTCAAAAAATGTACCAAATGGTAAAGAGCATTGACACAATGAAGAAACTGTGTCAATTAACAGGCAGAACAACCAGCTAGCATAAAATGGCAGGATCAAATTCACAGATAACAATATTAACCTTAAAAGTAAAAGTAAAGCCCATTTACTTTTAAGGTTAATATTGTTATGTGAAGTGAAGGAGAAATAAAATCCTTTACAACCAACCAACTGCCAAGAGATTTTTGTCACCACCAGGTCTGCCTTACAAGAGCTCCTGAAAGAAGCACTGGCTCTTGAATGTTGACTGGATAAACAACAAAATGAAGGCAGAAATAAAGAAGTTCTTCAATACCAATGAGAAGGAAGACACAACATACCAGAATCTATGGGACACAGTTAAAGCAGTGTCTGGAGGGAAATTTATAGCAATAAGTGCCCACATGAGAAGCAAGGAAAGATCTAAAATCTACACCCTGTCATCAAAATTGAAAGAGCTAGAGGAGAAAGACCAAAGAAACTCAAAAGCTAGCAAAAACAATAAATAAGATCAGAGCAGAACTGAAGGAGATAGACACACACACACACACACACACACACACACACACACACACACACACACACAAAACCTTTCAAAAAAAAATCAATAAATCCAGGAGCTGGTTTTTTGAAAGATCAACAAAATAGACCACTAGCCAGGATAATAAAAAAGAAAAGAGAGAAGAATCAAATAGATGCTATAAAAACGAGAAAGGGGATTTCATTACCAATTCTACAGAAATACAAACTACCAACAGAGATTACTGCAAACAACTCTATGCACATAAACTAGTAAACCTGGAAGAAATGGATAAATTCCTGGACACTTGCATCCTCCCAAGATAAACCAGGAAGAAGTTGAAACCTCGAATAGATCAATAACAAATGCTGAAGTTGAGACTGCAATTAATAGCCTACCAACCAAAAAAAAAGCCCAGGTCCAGATGGATTCACAGCCAAATTCTTCCAGACATACAAAGAGGAGCTCATACCACTCCTTCTAAAACTTCCAAACAATATAAAAAGAGAGAATCCTTCCCAAATCATTTCATGAGACCAACATCATCCTGATACCAAAACCTGGCAGAAACTCAACAACAAAAAAAGAAAACTTCAGGCCAATATCCATGATGAACATAGATGCAAAAATCTTCAATATAATACTGGCAAACCAACTGCAACAGCACATCAAAAAGCTTATCCACCATGATTAAGTAGGCTTCACCCCAAGGATGCAAGGCTAGTTCAATATATGCAAGTAAATAAACGTAATCCACCACATAAACAGAACCAAAGACAAAAACCACGATTGTCTCAATAGATTCAGAGAAGACTTTCAACAAAATTCAACAGCACTTTGCGCTAAAAACTCTCAGTAAACTAGGGATCAATGGAACGCATCTCAAAACAATAGAATCTATGACAAACCCACAGCCAATATCATACTAAATGGGTAAAAACTGGAAGCATTCCCTTTGAAATCTGACACTAGACAAGGATGCCCTCTCTCACCACTCCTATTCAGTACAGAATTGGAAGTTCTAGCCAGAGATATCAAGCAAGAAAAAGAAATAATGGACATTCAATTAGCAAAGTAGGAAGTCAAATTGTTTCTCTTTGCAGATGACATGATTGTATTTTTAGAAGACCCCATCGTCTCAGCCCAAAATCTCCTGAAACTGATAAGCAACTTCAGCGAAATCTCAGGATACAAAATTAATGTGCAGAAATCACAAGCATTCCTATACACCCCTAACAAACTTAAAAAGAGCCAAATCAGAAATAAACTGTCATTCACAATTGCTACAAAGAGAGTAAAATACCTAGGAATACAACTAACAAATGATGTAAAGGACTTCTTCAAGGAGAAATACAAACCACTGTTCAAGGAAATCAGAGAATGCACAAACAGATGGAAAAACATTCCATGCTCATGGGTAGAAAGAATCAATATTGTGAAAATGGCCACACTGCCAAAGTAATTTATAGATTAAACGCTATCCCCATCAAGCTACCAATTACCTTCTTCACAGAAATGGAAAAAACCATCTTAAATTTCATATGGAACCAAAAGAGAGCCTGCATAGCCAAAACAATTCTAAGCAAAAAGAACAAAGCTGGACGCATCATGCTACCAGACTTCAAACTATACTACAAGTCTACAGTAAACAAAACAGCATGGTACTGGTACCAAAACAGGGATATAGAAAAATGGAACAGAACAGAGGCCTCAGAGGCAGTGCCACACATCTACAACCATCTGATCTTTGACAAACCTGACAAAAACAAGCAATGGGGAAAGGAGTCCCTTTTTAATAAATGGTGTTGGGAAAACTGGCTAGCCATGTGCAGAAAGCAGAAACTGGACCCCTTCCTGACACCTTACACTAAAATTAACTCCAGATGCATTAAATGTCTAAACATAAGACCTAACACCATAAAAACCCTAGAAGAAAACCTAGGCAATACTATATGGGACATAGGCATATGCAAGGACTTCATGACTAAAGCACCAAAAGCATTGACAACAAAAACCAAAATAGACAAATAGAATCTAATTAAACTCCAGAGCTTCTGTACAACAAAAGAAACAATCATTACAGTGAACCAGCAACCAAAAGAGTGAGAAAAAAATTTGCAAAATACCTATCTGACAAAGGGCTAATATCCAAACTCTACAAAGAACTAAAACAGATTTACAAGAAAAACAAACAAACGACCCTATCAAAAAGTGGGCAAAGGTTATGAACAGACACTTTTGAAAAGAACACATATGAGGCCAACAAACATATGAAAAAATGCTCATCATCACTGGTCATTAGAGAAATGCAAATTAAAACCACATTGAGATACCATCTCACGCCAGTTAGAATGGTGATCATTAAAAATTCTGGAGACAACAGATGCTAGAGAGGATGTGGAGAAATAGGAACAACTGTTACACTGTTCATCGGAGTGTAAATTAGTTCAACCATTGTGTAAGACAGTGTGATGATTCCTCAAGGATCTAGAAATAGAAATACCATTTGACCCAGCAATCTGATTAGTAGATATATATATCCAAAGGACTATAAATATTTCTATTATAAAGACACACGCACATGTATGCTCATTGTGGCACTGTTTACAATAGCAAAGACCTGGTACCAACCCAAATGCCCATTGACAATAGACTAGACAATGAAAATGTGGTATATATACACCAGGAAATACTATGCAGCCACAAAAAACGATGAGTTTGTGTCCTTTGTAGGGACATGGATGAATCTGGAAACCATCATTCTCAGCAAACTGACACAAGAACAGAAAATCAAACTCTGCATGTTTTCACTCATAGGTGAGTGTTGAACAATGAGAACACATGGACACAGGGAAGAAAGCATCACACATTAGGTTCTGTTGTGGGGGAACAGGGAAGGGACAGCAGTGGGTAGGGACGTTGGGGAGGGACAACATAGGAAGAAATGCCAGATATAGGTGATGGGAGGATGGAGCGGCCGCAAACCACACTGCCATGTATGTACCTATGCAACAATTCTGAATGTTCTGCACATGTACCTCAGAACCTAAAGAGCAATTATATATATATATATACACACACACACATATATATACATATATACACACATATATATAATACATAAACAAAGAAAAAAACAAGTCTCCAAAAATTTAAGAAAATTGAAATTACACGAAGTACTCTCTCAGGTCGCAGTGAACTGAAATTGAAAGTCAACTCCAAAAGGAACTCTCAAAACCATGCAAATACAGGGAAATTAAATAACTTGCTCCTGAATGATCATTGGGTCAATGAGTTCAAGATGGAAATTTAAAAATTACTTGAACAGTAACTGTTTCATAACCTATCAAAATCTCTGGGATACAGCAAATCTGGGCTAAAAGGAAAGTTCATAGTATTAAATGTCTACATCAAAAAGTCTAAAAGTGCACAAACATACAGTCTAAGGTCACACTTCAAGGAACTGGAGAAACAAGAACAAAGCAAGCCAAAATCCAGCACAAGAAATAACCAAGGTTAGAGCAGAACTGAATGATGGGGGAAAAAATACAAACAGTAAATGAAACAATAAGCTGGTTCTTTGAAAATATAAATAAAATTGATAGACAATTAGTAAGAGTAACCAAGTGAAAGAGAGAAGATCCAAAAGGCTCAATTAGAAACAAAATGGAAGATATTACAACTGATGCCACAGAGATATGCAAGATTGCTCAAGGCTATTATGAACACCTTTACATGCATAAACTAGAAAACCTGGAGGAGATAGATAAATTCCTGGAATTATACAATCCCCCTAGATCAAACCAAGAAAGAAATAGAAACTCTGAACAGACCAGTAACAAGGAGCAAGACTGAAACTGTAATTTAAATGTTACAAAAAAAAATCCAGGATCAGAAGGATTCATATATAAATTCTATCAGACATTCAAAGAAGAATTGGTACCAATCTTATTAACGCTGTTCCAAAAGATGGAGTAAGACAGACTCCTCCCTAAATCATTCTATGAAACCAGCATCACCCTAACACCAAAACCAGGAAACAATATGATGAAGAAAGAAAACTACAGATTAATGTCCCTGATGAACATAGATGAAAAAATTATCCACTAGATAACCAAATCCAACAGCATATAAAAAAGATAATCCACCAAGATCAAGTGGATTCCATACCAGGGATACAGGGATTATTTAACATACATAAGTCAGTAAATGTGATACACAAAATAAACAATTAAAATCAATCACAATTGTATCAATAGATGTATAAAAATCATTAGCAAAATCCAGCATTGCTTTATGATTAAAACACTCAGCAAAATTGGCATACAAGTGGCATATCTTAAGGTAATAAAAGTTATCTACAACAATCCCACAGCCAACATTATACTTAATGGGGAAAGATTGAAAGCATTCCCCCTTAGAACTCGAACAAGAGAAGGATGTTCACTTTCACCCTTTTATTCAACATAGCATTGGAAGTCCTAATCAGAAATTAGAACAAAATAAGGCACATCCAAAATCAGTGAAGAGGAAGTCAAATTGTTGCTGTTTGCTGATGACATGATCGCATACCTAGAAAACCCTAAATACTTATCCAAAAAGCTTCTAGAACCGGTAAATAAATTTAGCAAAGTTTTAAAATACAAGATTAATGTACACAAGTCAGTGGGTCTGCTATATACCAACAGCGACCAAGCTGAGAATCAAATTAAGAACTCAACCCCTTTCACAATAGCTACAAAAATAAAACATTTAGGAATATACCTAACCAAGGACATGAAAGACCTCTACAAGGAAAACTCCAAAACACTGCTGAAAGAAAACAGATGACACCAACAAATGAAAACACATCCCATGCTCATGAATGGGTAGAATCAATATTGTGCTTTTGGCAATATGGTCATTTCAATCTACAAATCCAATGAAATTCCCATCAAAATACCAACATCATTCTTTACAAACTAGAAAAAAAAAATCCTAAAATTCATATGAAATGAAAAAGAGTCCGCTAGCCAAAGCAAAACCAAGTAAAAAGAACAAATCTGAAGGCAACTCATTACTCGACTTCAAACTATCCTATAAGTCCATAGTAATGAATACATAGTAATCAATATAGCATGACACTGGTATAAAAATAGGCACATAAATCAGTGGAACAGAATAAAGTACTCACAAATCAAGCCAGATACATACACCCAACTGAGCTTCGACAAACCAAACAGTAACATGAAGTGGAAAAGGACACCCTATTTAACAAATTGTGCTAGAATATTTCACAAGACACATTTAGGAGAATGAAACTGGATCCTCATCTCTCAACTTATACAAAAATCAATTCAAGATGAATCAAAGACTTAAATCTAAGATCTGAAACCATAAAAAATTCTAAAATGTAATACGGGAAAAATCCTTCTAAACATTGGCTTAGGCAAAGACTTCATGACCAAGAACCCAAAAGCAAATGCAGCAAAAACAAAGATAAATAGATGGGCTTAATCAAACTAAAAAGGTTCTGCACAGCAAAAGAAACAATCAACAGAGTAAACAGACAACCCACAGACTGGGAGTAAATACTCGCAAACTATGCATCTGACAATGGACTAATATTCAGAATCTACAGGGAACTCAAACAAATCAGCAAGCAAGAAACAATCTCATCAAAAAGTGGGCTAAGGACATGAATAGCAATTTCTCAAAAGAAGATGTATAGATGGACAACAAACATTTATAGATGGCTCAACATCATCAGGGAAAGACAAATCAAAACCACAATGTGATATCACCTTACTTCTGCAAGAATGGCCATAATTAAAAAATCAAAAAACAATAGATTTTGGCATGGATGTGGTGAAAAGGCAATACTTCTGCATTTCTGGTACGAATGTAAACTAGTACAATCACTATGGAAAATAGTGCAGAGAACTCTTAAAGAATTAAAAGTGAACTATCATTTGATACAGCAATCCCACTACTGGGTATCTACCCAGAGGTAGAGAAGTAATATGAAAAAGATACTTGCACACACATGTTTATAGCAGTACAATTCACAATTGCAAAAATATGGAACCAGCCCAAAGGTCTATCAATCAATGAATGGATAAAGAAATTATGTAAATATACCATGGAATACCACTCAGACATAAAAAGGAACGAAATAATGGCATTCACAGCAACCTAGATAAAATTGGAGACCATTTTTCTAAGTGAAGTAATTCAGAAATGAAAAACCAAACATCATATGTTCTCACTCATAAGTGGGAGCTAAGCTATGAAGTTACAAAGGACAAAATAGCCTTTGGGGAATAGGGTGAAAGTGTGGGGTGGCTGACGTATTAAAAGAGTACATATTGGGTACAGAGTACACTGCTTGGGTTACAGGTGCACCAAAATCTCAGAGATCACCATAAAATAAATTATTCATATAACCAAACACCACCAGTTCCCTGAAATCTACTGAAATTTACAAATTTTTTTTTTGTAAATTTAAAGTTACAATAAAAATTTTTTAAAGAAACTTTAAAAAGTATCATGGTCATAAAGAAAGACAAACTGAATAAACTGTTGAGTTAAATGACAGTAAAGAGATATGACAACTAATTGCAAAGCATGATCCTAGATTGAATTCTGCTCTGGAAAAAATATATTAATATAGAGTATATTATATATTATAAAAGTATTTAATATATTATTGTAATAAAGGAAAAGATTTTTTCTTACTTTTTAAAAATTCTATTAGTTAGGACATTATATATATATACTCTAGCTCTGTTTTTTGTGCGTGTGCTTACCTAGAAACCTAGATATTATATCATACTTGCTTATCAAAGCATGAAACGTAACTGTTTACCCTCTCCCAAATAATACAAGTACTTTAAAATTAATCCCAGTCATCCAACTTAGACTTATAATTAGTATTATTGTATGTTTTAGTTCTGTTTTTTGTAAATTCCAGAAGATATTATCATTGTTTCTTTTATTTTATACAGTCAATGTTTGACTTTAATACCTGTTTTTCTCATTCCTTCTTTCATCTCAGTTCCTCCAACTAGGATAATTTCTCTTCCACTTGAAATGACCCTCTGTTGGTTGCAAATGCCCCAATTCATTTTTATCTAAAACTGTCTTTATTTCACCTTGTCATTGACAAATTTTTTTATTGTGTACCAAATTTGAAACTGACTGTCACAGTATTTTCTCCCAGTTCATTTAAGATAATATTTCATTTCAACTTTTATTGTTGTGAGAGAAGCCACTGTCAGTCTAATTGTCACTCAATTAAAAATAATTGTTTTGTCTCTGTTCTTAAGCCCTTTCCTTTGATTATTAAAATATTCTATAGTTTTTTAAATATTTTATGGATTTACTACAATATGTCAGATACAGGTCTATTTTGCTTGGTATTTTGGGTGTAATCTGAGTCTGTGGATTCACGTCTTTCATTTATTCGAGAAAACTCTTGATTTTTAGCTCTTGGGCTTTTTCTGTTTTATATGACCTCCGTTTTTCTTCTACATGGTTAAAAATATTCAGACCTTTTTACTTTATATTCTATGCATCTTCGCTTTCAAATTTGCGACCTCTTTGTCTTTCAGTACACATTTTAATGTCTTCAATCATCTTTCATTCTACTAATTCTCATTTTAAAGGTATATAATCTGCTGTCAAAATTATCTACGGAATTTTTAATTTCAACTAATTTTTAGTTCTAGGAATTCTCACTTTTTAAATGTTTGACCATTTTTTAACATACTTTCCCATCATTTCATTTATATTTTTAAACATGCTAAGCATTCTAATTTATATATTATGTGTCTGATAAGGCCAACATGCAAGAAAATCTTTAAAGATTTTCTTGTTTTTGCCGATTTCTTTCTTGTGGCATCATGTCAGGCCTCATGATTTTCAATGAAAAGTTCGCAGTTTCTTGAAGTTTCCTCTGTGGGGAAATTTTGAGGCCTGTGCTGAAAGTAGATTTTTCTACAGATAATCTGCATTTGACTCTGCCAGTACAGAGATACTAGGTTGAAATCCTGTTAAACTAAATGAGTTATTTTATTGTCATCTAGACCACCTGGGCAGTGTGAATACAGGCTACAAACCAATTCAGAACTGTCAGGTATGAATTCTCAGGAAGATTGTTTTCCCTCTACTAAGTACCAAGGTTCTAATCCTGTAATTTTCCATGAAGACCCTTAGAGATGGGTGGGAGAAGCATGTTTATTTCATCCTTACACTGAAGATGTATGGTTTTCTTTTTCCAGCTTTATTTGTTCACTATTATTACTGGTCCCTAATCTTTGCCACTTGTCACTTCTGTACCTGTGAGGCTTTTTAAACAAAGCATAGCCTAAAACTGCATTCTTACATATTTAAGTTTTGCCTAAAAGGTTTTCTGTATATCACAAACTATAACAAGTGGAGGTATAAACCGATCATAGCCTATGCCTGTGCCAGTCACTGAGTTTTGGCCAATCCCATACAGTCAACTGTTTGAACCATGTTCAAATAAGGTAAATGCCAAGCTGTAACCAATCCAGCTGTTTCTGTACCTCACTTCCATTTTCTGCATGTGACTTTCCTTTTGCTGTCCATAAATATTCCACCACGTGGCTGCGCTGGAGTTTCTCTGAATCTGCTGTGATTCTGAGGACTGCCTGATTCACAAATCATTCATTGCTCAATTAAAGTCCTTTAAATTTTATTTGGCTGAAGTTTTAAAAGGCTAAAAACGAGATTCAATTCATTGGATTTGATAAATGCTCTCAAAATAAAATCTGGCTTCAATGTTGCACTCACCTTTCCCATATCCTATTTTCAGTCTTGAAATCAATCTTCAGACATCGATTATCCTTTACTAACTTTCCAATTTATCAGCTCATTTGAAAAGATTGTTCTCTATATTTTCCAGGGATTTCTTTTTAGACTTTTTTTTTTAAATGGTAGTGTTGTTCTAAGGTATCCAACCCACAATTATTCTATATATATTCACATATACTCCCACATAACTACAATGAATCTGCTAAACATGCTTCATGCAAAAGCTAAGTAACTGAACAATTTTCCAGACTGGAAGAGCGGCAGGGGGAAGGCAGGGTAACAAGGATAAGAATGAGAAAAAGACAGTGAAACCACACAATGCACAATAGATTTGTATTTTATTCAAGGTTATATTTCTTCATTCAGTCCAAGAACCACACAAATGTAAAATGCCAATGATAGTGCTTCTTTGGTAAACTCTCACTCACTCCTGGGGACTTGCACATTGGTTGGAATTGTGAGCTGACTACACACACATAAGCGAACTGAAGTCAGTCAATCTGTTGTTTTTCCATAGAAAGAGTTTTACTCTATTATATTCATATTTCAATTTAACATCAAAAAAGCTTTGCTACTCAATTATACTGATAATTATTTGGCTTTCAACCACAACCAGAACTAGGAAAGTACCTAGGAGAAGAACTGTAAAAGCCCCATAAACGTCTAAGAAGACACTTCAGGCCCTAACAGATAATAAAAACTTTTAGTAAAAAGACTGCACTATATTTAAGTTATTCTCTCATGTTTCCAGCAAATCACCATAGTCAGAGAAACATACATGATTCTTCAGAATCATTACTAATGATTTTAGATCAAACTGGTAGGAAAGAGATAATACAAATTCAATTTCAACCTGATTAATTCAGAACTTACTAGTTCAGAATTTGTAATACAATTTTTAAAACTCTGAATTCTTAGAAACCAAACAACTAGAATTTCAACAAACAAAAGTATTTTCCTATGCTTTCCACAAAAAAGAAAGAGACAAAGGAAAAGAAATGAAAGGAATTCCTTTTAACTTGTATGAGACCCTGCAACCTAATTTTTCATGCAATCTATAATTACAGTACTTTACGATATAGCTTCATTTTCAAAAAGAACCTTTTGAGGGTCTACATGTCCTACCATTTCCAAAGGTTGTGTTATATCCCACTTCTATCCATGCAAGGCTTAGTGGAAGGATTGTAGGCTGTAGTGACAACCTGTGAAGGTAATAATAGACACTGTCTTTGCCACTGTACTGGTACTTAACATTATGGTCATAATGTTAGTTTTTTTAGTAGTGGAAACTATGAGAAAACTAAGGCTTAACATGATTAAATAATAAGTAAGTGGCAAAGCTAGGGCCTCAGTACAGATTTCCTTAATTAAAAACACATTTTTTTTTTTAGCTGCTTTAGAACTACTTCCCTCATGTATATACAGAAAAACAATAAACATTATTTTTTTGCTAATTTTCTCTGACCTGTTATCCAGGGTTAAGAAAGTACAATCACATTCAGAAGTTTTTGTGAGCATTATGAACTATAATTTTAATGGTTAAAGAATGAAGAAACACAAAAAGTGGCTCAACAGTCAAAGACAGGTTTATTTGGACAATAAACCTGAGAGGGGTTCCTGTTCCTGGCTGATTCAGGTCAGGAGCATTTTCTCTTACAGACTAAAGGAATTTAAGGGGTTAGGGAGGGAGAGCTTATTTCAGGTTCAGAATATTTCTGGGTGAAGGAGAGTTTTATTGAGGGGTTGGAATGTTTCCGGTCAGAGGTGTCATTTATGGTTTACGGTCATGCTGACATTAGCCATTAGATGGATGTTTTTTGGGCTAGATTTAGGCAATGTTTAATCAAGGGGAACTTAAAATGACAGGGTTTATCCAAGGTGGTGATCCTACTGCTCTGTTAATAATGCTATCCCCTAGTTTTTGAACTCTAAAAGTTGAAAAATTAGATTTTTGTGATTTCATATTTGAATCTTAGCTGAATAATTCTTCTCTCATTTAATCACTATCTACAGAGTGTTTTCATGGCTAATGCCTTTCGTGTGTTCACTAATGCTTTGAATACTATTAAGAAAAAATAATGGCATGAAAAGTTGCATCATATTTAACTTTATCCTGAATTTAGTAAAGTTAACTATTTTCTCGTCTTTTCTTTCAGTACGTCAGCATCAAATTTGAAAGATATTAGAAAAAAAAGACAAAGAGGTATGATTAAAGAAACAAGTGATTTACTGGAAGTTTCTAGAGATTTTTATTGAGATTTCTTACTTCATTTTTGATGATGGATGACACTTGACAGTTTGATCTAGGAGTTTTCTTATATTGATGATAAAAATGAGAAATCAGGGCACTAGGAAAAGAGTTTACTGAAGCAGTAAAATCTTATTTAAAATATTTATTTCAGAGGTACTTATCACATTAGCATCTAGGTCCCCATACTGATGTCAGAATGTTTTTAAAGATGAGCTTTTCTCTCTTTGGGAGTTATATGAGATTTGAGAGACAGTTTTAAAACAGCATAAAACACTTATATTTTACAAGACACTGCTCAGACATTTTATAAGAGAATAAAAACAGTATGATTAAATATTCAAAGCTTAGATCTATACATACTTAAATACCAGGTGGTAATTATAAAAACACTTATGCATAATTCAGTTCTCACCATAATCTTCTGTGTTAGGTATAATAAAAAGCATCTTAAAAATTTTTAAAACATAAAGCATAAATAAGTTTTGTGAATTTGCTTAGGGTCATAGCTAACAAGTAAAACAACCCAACTTCTTCCAACTATGAGTCCACATTGTGTCTCTCTCCATGAAACACAATGCCTGAAGGTCTCAGTCAGTTAACTTTAGGCTTCCCTATTCATATCCTTCAAACAGTTTCCAAAACAAGAAGGCAATGTGACACAAGGGGAAAAGTTGGATTGTTTCAGACAGACCTACATTTTGCAAGCTGGTTTCAACAACTACTTTACCTCTGTTTGACAGCATTTCCTTATCTACTTTTAAAAAGATAGTAATGACTATTTTATTATGCTATTGTGAAAATTAAACCTACACAGTTATGATTAAATTAATAGACACAATAAAACAAAGATATTTTCCAGGGTTTGGAGTTTCTATTAAGGCTTCAGGAAACTCAATAGCAAATTTTTCTTTTCCTGACTACAACTAAAAAGTGTGTCACTCCATTTCTTGTAGCAATATTGGGTGTAAATTAATATTGGCTTTTGTAAAGATTTGAGATGCTGGAGAACAGAAGAAGGGAGGATCCTATGACAAACCAATAATGGCCTAAAAATTACATTGTTTGAAATTTTACATTACAGACTTAATTACTTCAATAGAAATAGAACTATTCATTTTTTTAAATTTTCTTGGTATAATCAACCTTGTGCTGCATTTTTCTAAGTTAGTCAATTCACTGAAAAATTTAAACATATTGGTATTAAGTTGGTCACATAATTCTCATCATTTTAATATCTGTAGGCTCTGTAGAAATGTGTTCATTTCTGATATTACGCATTCATTTTTCTGATTAGTCTCACCAAGAGACTATTGATTATTGTTGATGCTTTCCATTGTTTATATGTTTTCTATTTCTATAACTTCTACTTCTAAAACTGACTTCCTTATATTCTATTGGGTTTAATATTATGTCTAATTTTTTGCCATGAATGTTGTGCTTATTGATTTGTTTTCAGTTTTTTCATTTCTAATGTATGCAATTAGGGCTATAAATTTTTCTCTAAGTACAGCTCTTCTGGTATCCCATAGTTTCTGATAATTACTATTTTTATTATAGTTTAAAGTATTTCCTAGCATTCTTTTTTTTTCTTTGACTCATCAGTTAGCTATATATCTCTTTATTTCAAAGCATATTGTGATATTCTTGTTGTCTTTTTGCTATTAGTTTCTAACATAATCGCATTGTGATAAAGCATTATATTCCATATGCCTTCAATACTTTCAACTGCATTGAGAGATACTTTATGGCACAATATATAATCAATTTCCGTAAATGTTTCACATGCAGTTGAAAAGAATATTTGGGAGAAGCATTATTGTAAATATATTAATTATGTCGAGATTGCTAATTTTTTTTCAGCTTTTCTCTAATCGCTGTGCCCCCAGTCTATGAAGCAATCAAAAGCTCACTCTCAGCCACCTGTAGAAGTCAGTAAATGTCCCTCAACCATTAAGGGGCAACCTTAAACTCAAGGCTCTGTTCTCCTCCATCCTGGCCCCATAATTTATTTCAACACCCTGATTACTTCCAGCAGATTTTTGGTGTGTCCAGATTTTTCAACTAAACTCAGTGGGATATTTCATTTGAAACACTGGTCTAGAACACAGCCTATTTGTACTCTCTCCTTTCATAGAATATGAGTCTACAGGAACAATGACTGTATCATCATTATATCTCCAGTACTCAGAAAAATGCGTAGAGGTGTACAGCAAATATTTGTTGAATGAATTATTAAATATAAACTTCCACTCCAATATTATAAATACTTCTCAGCTCAGCAACTTTGCAAACACCTAAGTTTCATGAAAGAAAGCTCTTTAGAGTTCAAACTCTACATCTAGAATAATTGGATAGTTACCCTTTCTAATCATGTCTATGAAAGCCCAAGGGTTACTTAATTCATTGACCATTATAAAATGCTTTATCATTTTCAAATTTAAGGTTAGTAAGTGTCAAGTTGTATGCTTAATTAAAATAGCTTTAATTCCATGTGGGCTTAAGATTAATGTTACTGCATAAAAAGTAGAGGCATTAGGGACTCTCTATGTGAGAAAACATTAACTATTATGCTTGGTGTTGACAAGTCTTTTGTCTGATAAACTCCAGGGAGGTGAAGACATTTGAAACACCTATTTATTCCTAGTTACTTTCTCAGAGAATTTTAAATGATTTTTACCAATCAAAATAACTCTTCCCTTAATTTAAAACACAGTTCAGGTATTATGATATTAATATAAGAGAACAAAGAGAGATGGTATAAATTTATCCAAGGTCAAAAAAGGTAGTAACTAATTTTCAAATTCATGGTCCTATCTCTTGACTATGTTCTGGGCCAGCATGTAAATGGTGGAGTTTTAAATAGTTAGGAAGGCATCTGAAAGAGCTAATAAAAATTAAATAAGATTCTCCTTTCTGAGAAACAAGTGAAATAAGATTTGTAGGTAAGTAGGCATCAACATCCTAAGAATTCTCTTAGAAATAAATCATTTTAAGGATTTTTCATCACATTTTCAAACTCTTCAATTTCTTTATAACTTTCTCAAGAAGTTAGAACTAAGATTAAAAGGTGAGGGACATTCATTCTTCCCCTCATAAGTAGTAGCCCCACTGCTACTGACCAAGATGTAGGCCATGGAATCCTCCCCCCTCCTAGTGACTAGTGGCTTCAGAAATACCTAAATTTGGATATCTATAGTTCAGTATTTAAACACAACAAGACATGTAACATTTGCAAAAAATTACAAACATCTCTGACTTTAGATTATAAAAGTACGGTAACTGTCCAGCAACCCTAGATGAACAGGTATAAGAGGGGAGGCGGCTAGCAAAAAAGGATAGCCTTCAAGTAACCTAGGTCGCCAGAGATAGATGTCATGCAGAATGCCCAGGTCAGAAGGTTAACTTTAAGAGGTTTATATATCTATTCATCCATGAACCTCCTGGATTTAACTTGACCCCTGGTATATAGTAGGCATTTTATAATTGCAAGTGAAAAAAATGTCTGTTGGATTTAATCCAAAACAGAATTCATGAAAAGTATATTGGTGCTCTAGTGACGACCAACAAAGACCAATGTACTTTGTTATTATAGTAGTTACTCCTTATCAATGATTTCACTTTCTGGGATTTAAGTTACCTGAGGGTCAACCATGGTCCTCAAGTATTACATGGAAAATTCCAGAAATAATTCATGAAGTTTTAAATCACAAACCATTCTGAGTAGCATATTGAAATCTCATACCATCCCTTTTAATTCCACTCAGGCTGTGAACCACCCTTTTGTCCATTATATCCACATTGTACACAAAACCTGTACATCAGTCACTAAATAGTTGCCTCTGTTATGAGATCAACTGTCATTGTATCATGGTGCTTATATTCAAGTAACCTGTATGTTACTCAATGACAGCCCCAAAGCACAAGCGTGGTGATGCTGACATCGTGCTGTAATTGCTTCATTGAGTTTTGTGGTTAATCTCTAACTGTGCGTAACTTATAAATTACACTTTATCATACGCATGTATTTGTAGAAAAAACTGTGTAGATACAGGGTTTGGTACCTTCCATGGTTTCAGTCCTTACTAGGGCTCTCAGAACATAGCTCCCATGGATTACAATGAAACTACTGTATTGTTATCATTGTGAATTCAAAAATGTTATGTATTTGATATTTTTCAATTCATTGCAATAATTAATGCTTTTTAATTTAGAATGTTATCATATATTCTGTGATCATACCTGTTCTATTTTATTTAACCATTTTCATTGAAATATAACATGAGACAGAAAAGTGTACAAAACTGAACAGTTTGATCAAAATAAATACAATCATGTAATGCCAACCAGGTCCAGAAATAGAGCATTACCAACACTTCCAGGAGTCCTTGTCCAGTCACTATTCCCTCATTCTATCTCAAATCCTGGTTATTTTTGTGTGTTTTTGAACTTTACATGACTGAATTCATGCAATATGTTTTCTGTTTTATCTGGCTTCATTCATTCAGCATTATGTCTGTGAGATTTATTCATGTTAAATATAGCAATAATCCTTCATTTTCATTGCTATCTAATATTCAGTTGACTGAAGAGGAAACTATTTTTTATTCTAATTAGTGGATAATTTGGTTGTTTGCAGACTTTGACTTTTAGAAATGTTTATTTAACTTCTACAATAGTCTTTTGATGCACACATGTACACAATTATTTTGGGCATGTAACTAGGAATGGAATTACTACATGAAAAGGTGTGCATATGTTTAAGTTTTAGTATATACAGCAAAACCTTTTTTGCAAAGTAATAATTTACAGCTTATACTCCCCCCAAACAGGGTTAGATTGTCCTAGTTGCTCCACATTCTTACCAACATGTGTCAGCTTACATTTTAACAGTATTTTCTTAATTTTAGCCATTCTATTAGGTGTACTGCAGGAATTTACTGGAGATTTATTTTGCATATTTTCTGCTAATGAGGTATGACCTTTTCTGATGTTTACTTACCATATATAATTTTTAGTGAAATTTTATATTCTAGTAAATTAATTATAAGAAGAGCCTTTTGGTTAACATTCACATGGAATGCAATAGTTCTCATAATCTGAGCCCATCCTGACAGACCCATGTAATTCTTCCCAAAACACCCTCATTCAAGTTCCTCACTATCTAATCAAACGGTCATACTCTATGAACAGAGATAGATCCATGAATCTAAGTATCTCTCCTTCCGGAAAATATAGGCAAAGTTTGAATTTCTACCTAGTACGATGATTGCCTTCCTCTGCTGTCCTGAAGACCACGCCTAAAGGGACTTCAGTGCCTGACCACTACATCTTGGGCTGATCCACCTCAGTCAACCCAACCATGCAGCCAATGCTGTGGGTCAACAGGAGAAAGCACACTCTAGGTGTGACTCAATTGTATTAGGTATCTTATTTTTGCCTTCAAGACCTGCTCAGACCTTAGCCCGTATTTCCCTTACCATCTGAGAAGCAAGTTTTACTTTGGTATGCTCCAAATTTATAGCCTGAAATATAAATTAATGGGCATCTTTTGCTTCATGATCACCCAATGAACTATAATAATGTTTTTGTTGTTGTTTTTGTTTTTGTCTCTCCCAGAGTCTAGTAGTAAGGCAAGAGCTCTCTCTCAAAAGAAAGCAATTTGTTTGCTAAATAGCTTAATTTTGCTTTAAAGTTCTAGAGAAATTACTACTATTATTTTTTGACTGGGGCTTAACACAAAAGAATCTATATAGAATTCTTATTTGCCTAGACAGTTCAGACATCGTTGGGTCATAAGGGCCAACCAATCAGCCAAGGATCCAAAGATATGATCAAGAAAAAGCACTACTGTCACTTGTCCAGACAATATACTCAATATCTTCTACCTTTGACAAAACTGACAAAGGTCACTACCAATAAAAACAGCTGCCACGTCTGTCACTAGGTAATAGATTTAGCTAGGGGTCGCTATCATTGTCATTCACAACCAGAGTACATTACATACAAACTCTGCTTGTTCACATCATTAGCTTTTGACCCAAAGTTCTGCAGCAGGTATGCTGATAAGAGTCTATGCCTGACTTGAAAGGAAAACTTAGAAAGCAAATATCTAGCTTTTTTCCCCATGTTCACAGGAAGTGGGTTTAAATTCTGGCCAGTCAAAATGAATGCAAAAAGTCACCTTCTTAGGCATTCAATAAATATTTGTTGACCTGAATTAAACTGACCCAACTCCTCTTCTTTCAAATCATAATAAAACATAAGGAAATGTGAGCCAAGATTTCACAGCTGTTCCCACAACACAAGGACACCTGGGACCATAACCCTGGAATTACTCCTTGCAACAATGATTTCCAGAATGCAGTGAGTTAAAATAAATAATAATTTAACTGTGTGCCATTTCCTAACAAACACATTACACCTGCCTAAGAAAATGAATTTTCATCTCTTTGAACATATGGCTGAATTTTCCATTACTAAAATCTTGAGATTCTGTATCAGTTACAACTATTTATGTTTTAAGAAATCAAAAACACAAATCAAAAGAGCTTGTTAAAATAATCTGTAATCAGAAGTACTTCCTAGTTCAGGCAGTGACTGATCATAGTTTTAAAAAATGTTGCTCAAGACCCAACTTGTTTTTCTGCACTGACTTCTATGGTATCTGTTTCATCTATGGGGACTACAGAGCGCCGAGGGACCCCTCACAAACACACACACACACACACACACACACACACACACAGAGTACCTGTAGTGAGGTAGCCAAACAGATGCCATAGTTATAAACCTGAGAGACTCACATGCATCTTTCAGTAACTGTTAACAGAAGTAAGTGGAAGCTTCTTTCCATAAACGTTAGCTCCTCCCATCTTAGTGCTTTTGATTGGTTTACATGTTTATCTCAAACCCATATAACTGGAAAGATGGGATGGGCTGTTTGATTTAAGATGATCAGAATTTAACCCTGAGGATAAGATTGAGTAAATTCTATCCCAAAAATATATAACTGAGAATGGAAGGGAATGATTCTATAAAAGGAAACAGGTTGGAAAAGCAGACTACTGTTGATAGAATAGCAGGGAAATAGGTATGATAAGGCACACCACAAAAGCCTGTTTTGAATTGGTTTGAATTTTCTGTTTAAATGCAGCCACCCTCCTTTTTTAATGATTAAGAGCTATGCAATCCATTAAAGACTACCACTTCTATGGTATTTTAAAAGATAAATTTCCAGGGATGGAATTCATTCATATTTCCCATAATTATAATCCTTCTCAAATTTTTATGTTTACCATTATATGTCAATCCAAAATTTCAGATATAAGCGTTTCTAGTTGACTTTGTACTGATGATATTAAAAATTGCTGTTGGGGATACCAAGGAGTATCATATATAGATTCACAAACTTTACCTGTTTCCCCATACATTATGTCCTTTAACCGTTCTTTAGATTAGAATTCCTCGAGATGATTTCAGTATCAACAATGATTTCCAAAACTTTTTGTGAAAATCATATTTCCAGTTCTGAAAATCATGATCACTTGAGTAATTCCTAGTTCTACAAATGTTTTGAACTTGGAATTTCCATGTCACAAAAATCAATGTCAAACTCTTGCACCATATTTATTTGTTTCTCTAGGAGATCCCACAAATCATCAAAATCAATCCCTGACCCATCACAGCAGCTTAAGAGGACCACACCTCTACAGTACAACTCATGAAAAATTGATAGAATGCTAAAATATGTTTAAAAAAAAGGAATGTTTAAATCTTACAATACTGGCTGACATTGAATTATATTAGCTAAGCTCACTGTCTCTGACACCCAAGTGAATAACTGGAATAATGCATTTTTATCTATCAGTGACAACCTTTACATAGGAAGCAGGCTGCAGAGAGGGGAAGGAGACAGGTAAGTCACTTGGTTCAGAAACAGGCAGCCTGACATTTGGCTTCTTCTGTACCTTGGCATTAAAAGAAAACCAAAAACCAGCAAGCAGCCAGCTTTTATTCCAATACCCCACAGGCAAGATACACGCCGAGGTCATATATCCACTTTCAGGCAGGAGGGACGTATTTGCCTTTGTGGTTGTCCTCTCTGGAAGCACACAGTTAGAAGCTGCTGGCTTTCTACACTGCTCATCTTACTCAGCAAACCAGAGATGAAAGAGTGCCAGGAAAACATTTTCTATTCACTTTTCCAATCCTGTCATTTGCCATGACCTCAGGGATAGAGTACATGGCATTTGTCAAAGCAGCCAAGAAAACCTGTCTGGGTAACTTTTATTCAGGTTGCTTTTTAATTTGAGATGGCAGAAATTTTTGGAATAATTCTGGTAAGTGTAGAGGAGGAAAAAAAATGCAGATACTGTTCTACCTTTGTAGCTGTATCATTTTTGACGATGCTGAAAAATGTTAAAGAGAATTGATACTTTGAAGTCAAACCGTATTTGTCTAATTGTATTGTCCTTTGAGAAGTAAACTTCTTTTACACAGTAGCAAAACAAAGTATTTCATTTAGATGCCTTTACTTTTATCTATCCAGTTTTTTTAACCAAATTAGATATTCTTTATTTTTACATTATTCATAGTTAAAACACAGAAGAAAATATTTGTATCATTCCTTCACCCTGCCAACACAATAATCTTAGTGTAAATAATATTTTCTATTCTCCCTTATTTCACAGACCATAATTTAATATTTTCATAATTTGTTTCTTGTATTTAATAGCAATCATTTTATGTTACTACATTGAATTGAACAGTATGTTATTAAACAATTCTGTTGTTAGAGATGCAAGTTGTTCTGTGTTATATTATAAATAATGCTGCAATTAACATTTTGGGGGAGAGAGATGTGGGGGATAAAGAAGTCCACATATGTTCATTGTATGAAAGTTGGTAAAGTTTCTGTAGTCCCATCAGCCAGAACTATTTTCCCTGTAGTAATGTCTTTCTAGTTTTTTTCTCCATGTACTTAAAGATTTTTAATGTACTAACACTATATATTATACTTTCTATCCTTTAACAACAAATAATGAACATTTCTGTATATAATTAAATATAACATCTGATGTGGTTGAGCCTTATAGTTACACCTGTGTCTGAATACAGTTTCAATCATTTTCTAGATATATGGCTCTTTTAGGCATTGTGCATTATCTCCAAGTCATTAGGTTGTTATGAGGACTAAATTTAAAGTTGTGCTATAAATACATCAAGTGGTACATAGTAAATATTCACTAAATACAGTCATTGCTATTATTATAAATGATTTAATGCTACATATAATTTTTTGCATAGAGAACATAACTAACTCACTCCTAATTATTAAATATTTATTTCCATTTCTTCACTATCATAAAGAAAAAGACCATAGGCGGGGCACAGTGGCTCATGTCTGTAATCCTAGCACGTGGAAGGCCAAAGCAGGCAGATTACTTGAGCCCAGGAGTTCAAGACGAGCCTGGGAAACATGGAGAAACCCCATCTCTACAAAAAATGTAAAAGTTAGCGAGGTTTGTTTTGGTGCACACCTGTTATCCCAGGTACCTATGAGGCTGAGGTGGGAGGATCACCTGAGCCTGGGGGCATTGAGAATGTAGTGAGCCATGATCTCATGACTGCACCCAAACCTGGTCAAAGGAGGAAAGAGATGGGGAGGAGAGGGGAAAGGGGAGGGGAGAGAATAGGGAAAGGAGAGGAAAGAAAAAAAATGAAATAAAACTGGACCCCTTCCTGACGCCTTACACTAAAATTAACTCCAGATGGATTAAAGGCTTAAACATAAGACCTAACACCATAAAAACCCTAGAAGAAAACCTAGGCAAAACCATTCTGGACATGGTGTAGGCAAGGACTTCATGAACAAAACATCAAAAGCATTGGCAACAAAAGCCAAAATAGACAAATGGGACCTAATCAAACTCCACAGCTTCTGCACAGCAAAAGAAACAGTCATTAGAGTGAATTGGCAACCAACAGAATGGGAAAAAATTTTTGCAATCTACCCATCAGACAAAGGGCTAATATCCAGAATCTACGAAGAACTAAAACAGATTTACAAGAAAAAAACAAATAAGCCCATTCAAAAATGGGCAAAGGATATGAACAGACACTTTATGAAAGAAGACATACATGAGGCCAACAAACATTTGAAAAAATGCTTATCATCACTGGTCATTAGAGAAATGCAAATCAAAACTACATTGAGATACCATCTCACACCAGTTAAAATGGCGAACATTAAAAAATCGGGGGACAACAGATGCTGGAGAGGATGTGGAGAAATAGGAACAGCTTTACACTGTTGGTGGGAGTGTAAACTAGTTCAACCATTGTGGAAGACAGTGTGGTGATTCCTCAAGGACCTAGAAACAGAAATTCCATTTGACCCAGCAATCCCATACTGGGTATATACCCAAAGGATTATAAATCGTTCTACTATAAGGAAACATGCACACGAATGTTCATTGCAGCACTGTTTACAATAGCAAAGACTTAGAACCAACCCAAATGCCCATTGGGTTGATAGACTGGACAGGGAAAACGTGGCACATATACACCGTGGAATACTATGCAGCCATAAAAAACAACGAGTTCATGTCCTTTGTAGGAACATGGATGAAGCTAGAAAGCACAATTCTCAGCAAACTGATGCAAAAACAGAAAATCAAACACCGCATGTTCTCACTCATAGGTGGGTGTTGAACAATGAGAACACATGGACACAGGGAGGGGAGCATCACACACTGGGGTCTGTCAGGGAGAAATAGGCGAGGACAGCAGGGAGTAGGGAGTAGGGGAGAGATAGCATGGGGAGAAATGCCAGATATAGGTGATGGGGAGGAAGGCAGCAAATCACACTGCCACGTGTGTACCTATGCAACAATAGTGCATGTTCTTCACATGTACTCCAAAACCTAAAATGCAATTAAAAAATAATAAATAAAATAAATAAATAAAAATAAACATAAAGAGTGAAAAAAATAACTACTAGACAATAAAACTTTGACTAATTAGGGAAATATTAGGGAAACAATTTGACTCAAGTTAGGGAAATTAAACTAAACTAAAATGCTGTACCTATATCTTCTCTCTGTCCACTAAATGACCGAAAAGTGATGATAATCTAGTTGCAGTAAGTATACCTAGCTCATGCTCTTCACATGTACCCCAAAACCTAAAATGCTAAAAAATATATATATTTTTTATGGCCATTAAAAAAAAAGGAAATGATCAGAAACATTCTCATATGTGGCTCTATTTCCTAAGCATAAATCCATAAGATTGTAATGCCTATGTGAAAAGATATAACTGTTTTTGGATTTCTAAAAAAAAAAAAAAAATCCCAAAAAAAAAATGACCAAAAAAATTCCAGGAAATTTACACCAACTTATATTCCCACACAAAACCCACATCCCCTCCCATTTGTTTGCAAAAACAACTGCTTGATTTAAGAAAACAAAGAAATATACTAGCCAAGTTTTCGCAAAAGCTTCTGCATAATCGAGGATTGAACTGACATAATTTGGTAAGTGAAATGAACAATATACTTCTCCCATTTGAATCTCTGTTTGCCATTACTGTTCCTCTACCATGTTTGGAAATAAACTGCATTAAAAGAAGGCCTTCAAATCACAGCACAAAAAGTATCAAACAAGGACTCTTAAAAAGTAATAAGGCATATTCGAACCACATTACTTTAAAAGTTTATTAGAGGAAATGCTTAAGTACATTATAAACTAAGACTCAAGAGGGTAACAGGTATTTCTGAAATGTTGTTTATATTAGTCACAATATAGCTTACATTTGAAGAATAAGGTATTGTAATTTAATAATCTAAGACATTATATTGTATTATATAGCTCCTAACATATTCATGTATCACAGGATAGTTATTTGACACATTTTCCATAAGTGGATAATAACAGCCTAACAAATTTACAAATATCTTATTATACAAAAGCTCTACTATATCTACTTTATAAAATAAATGAGTTCAATTCCTTACATTTTTGAATATCAATTATTGGATTTCTGTCCTATCAAAAGCTTACAGTATAAAAGAAATTACTATGGAATGTTTGTGTCCTCCTAAAACTTTCTGCCTAACTTCCTAATATGATGATATATAAAGGTGGGGCCTTTGAGAGTTCATGAGGGTAGAGCCCTCATGAATGAGATTAGTGCACTTATAAGCAATGAAGAGACTAGAGCTCTCGCTCCTCTCAGCCATATGTCAATATGAAAAGAAGATGGTCATCTGTAAACCAGGATGCAAGACTTCACCAGACCATGTATCTGTCAGTATCTTGATTTTTGACTCCCAGCCTTTAGAACTGTGCAAAATAAATGTTTGCTGTTTAAGCTACCCAGTCTATGGTATTTTTGTTATAGTCTGAACAAAAAAGATTTTAGTATCTTTTTTCAAGAGATTCCTTCACAAAAAATTTTTAAAAGGAATCTTAAGATCAATTAGCTGACTAAAATTATTCAAATTGCCCCAAATTAAGATTATTTATCAATTTTGTAAGCATGGAATTCAAACTCATCAGTAAGTCCCTGAATGTTCAAAAGGCTTCTGATCTCCAGACACTTGAAGGAGTCTACAAATTGCCAGACCAACATATCTTCTGAACATCTGAGGTGAAAATCCTTCTCCTAATGACTAATGGCTAATGATGTCTTAAAAAAAAAAAGCATTTGTCTCAGCAAAACACGCAATAATTTCAAGTATATTAGAAAATAAAAATTTCATAAAGATTTTAAGCTTTGCTAACTGGAAGGATGCTATTTCAATAGTTCAGGCTAATAAGATAATGGCATCACCTTGCAACCCTGGACTCTCAGAGAAGGCAGCCACCTCGCAGATGTGTATCGTCTGTTGCAAAATCAATTATAAGAACGAGTATAGTGGAGGCAGCAAAAAACCTATCATCACTGTAGAAAAGACTTACTAATAGTGAGCCAGTAGAATCAGCTTTCCATAAAACAAAGCAAATATTCCCACAATTTATCTTGTTTGTTTTTTGTTTTTGTTTTTGTTTTTGAGATGGAGTCTCACTCTTGTTGCCCAGGGTGGAGTACAGTGGCATGATCTCAGCTCACTGCAACTTTTGCCTGTCAGGTTCAAGTGATTCTCCTGCCTTAGCATCCTGAGTAGCTAGGATTACAGCATGTGCCACCATGACCAGCTGATTTTTGTGTTGTTAATAGAGTCAGGATTTTGCCGTGTTGGCCAGGCTGGTCTCAAACTCCTCACCTTAGGTGATCCACCCGCCTCAGCCTCCAAAGTGCTGGAATTACAGGCATGAGCCACCGTGCCCAGCTTCTTACATCTTATCTTTATAAGACATCTATCCAAGGTGAGACTTCATACTGTCTGACGTAACACCGTGTGGTATCTTCATTCATCATTAAATGAAGTAGAGTTCATTGCCATGGTAGTTTTCATTGTATTACATTTCCCAATTCTCAGATTGCTTTTATATCTGTAACACTACTAGGGTATAAAATAAAATAAAAAACTTTATTATCTACTAATTATTTTATATTGAATAAATTTCCCAATCTTAGTTTTGCTTTAGAGTTTTTAAAAGATCTGGATCAAATCTATAGCACCAGTACCCAGCACCTAATATATTGCACAGTAAATCATAGTTATTGTAATTAATTTCAGTGTTTTATAATTGATATTGAGCATTAGATCATTAATAGAAAAATATTTAAGGGTTAAAAGAAGTTCTAACAGAGATCAGATGCACCAAGCAACTGATGAGAATAAATGTTGGCTTAAAAAAATAGTGCCATTGTTAAATAACACTTTATGCAGTTCAGATTTTTTTTAATCTGTCCGAAGCTAACTCAGTTCTAGACATGCATGCACAGCAAGTAGCAGCAAAATCTAAGGAACATGCTGTTTCTGAGTTACCTAAGTGGCAACTCTATAATAGTCAATTTCACATCAACAGCAGGTAATAGTCCGAGTCAGACTGGGGTTCAAGACCATTGATCCTCAGTGGACCTTCACCCCGCACTGTAGGTTATGCTGTTTGAAAGCTGACCTTGATGGCAACAGCAGAGTTTCACCAAAGCTTGCAGTCTACTGTGCTCTTACTACATAACCACTAAACACAAGCCTTGTGAACTCAACAAAGTGAAATGTAAAGTTAAAAAAATCAGAACCAAATAATTTATGTAAAAGCGGATGGCAAATACTGACCAGCCGTCTAAATGATCACAGGCCCAGCAAAAAGCGGCAACACAATTAAAAGCCTCTACCAATCTAAAGTATTATTTTAGATATTAAAATAAAATTTCTGTCCTACTAGGTGCTCACAAAAGCTCTGAGACAAAATTCTCTAATTTTAGCTCATTTTTCTACCTTTTTTCCCTCTCATCTGACCTATTCTATAAACCATGTTCATAATATATTTACCAAAACATTAGTTAACTTATCAATTAAAATTCATCAATCATCTTCCATCTTTCACAGGACAAAGTCTCCAACTCCCAGTCTGACCCCTACTTATCTCTACAATCTCCTACCCTATATTTAAATTTGACTGTTTATTATGTATCAAATACCACGTGTATTCTTCTTTGCATTGCTTAAATGTATTTTATGCTCTTCCATTGTTGTTTAAATACCCTATCTTTCCCTCAAGACTCAATCCAAGACTCTTTTTTTTATATCAAAAGGTGCAAACATCAAACTTCAGAGCGTGATTGCCAACAGTAGTACATTCAGAAATAACTGAGCATTGTAGGAATATGGAACCAGTAATACTATTAGATTTTTCAAGAGAAGTCAGAAATCTGGGCTTTTATAGGAAAGCTCTTCATGATTACATGATTTAAAATATTTTAATGTGTAATGAGATAACACTGACAAATTAACTGGTATGCTTTGCATTCGTGATAATTACCGATGGAGCAGCTTCACTCTGTTCATCGCCCCATCCCCACTTCTGTCTCCACCGCCATTCAGGTGTGTGCACCTAGGAGCAGGTGTTCCTCTCATACCTACCACCACCTTTCACATTCTATAAGCACCAATTTATGGAGGAAGAAAACAAAACCCAAATTGTCTGAGATAAAACATCCACTAATCAGAAAGACAAGAGCTCAAAGTTGAAATTACATTTGGTTACAGAGAAATTGTATTTACTACTCAGTTGAGTTTATGGCCTGAGGACGTACCTACCCACCCGTGTGTGGTCTGACCAGCACAGTGTGATCCTCTCCAACAGTCCTACTGAGCCATGACTTCTCTTTTTCCCAAATGCTGAGAATTTCTTGTTGTGAGCAGTTACCAAGATGATTTGTATTTCTCTGGGGACTTCTGTCTCAACAAGACCGTTTGTCAAGTTCCTTGAGGGGCCAAACCTTTTATTTTGTTCTACTATCCAGCACCAATCCCAGAACTCTCCCCTAATATGTCCTTTAAGTTTCTGCTGACGATTATGACTGGAGAAAAAGACTAAAGGTATAAGAGGAAGCAGAAAGCACAGATAGATACATTAATGCAAAGATTGAACTAAACACTCATTTTGAAGGAAAGACCATTAACTTTCATCATATTCCCAGAGAAATCTAGACTACTCAAAGCTAGTGAAATTATACTGCAAGTCTCTACAACCAAGACTTAGGTGGTTTGCCTCTCTCTCACTGCTGACCAGAATAGAGGGAGAATACTTCCTTGGAAATTAAGACCCTGCTATATCAGTTTAATGTAGACCTCTTGCAGGACATCAGTAGGTTCACCCTAAAGCAAGGAACTTTGCAGCTCAAGAGTTTATTGGTAGATTCTATCAGAAATAAAAGTTCAATTAGAAAAAGGTTTATGTTTATAATTTACTTTATAAAAAAAAACCAGGATATGAAAAAGTTTGCCCTTACAAATGTTAACTTCTGCCCTGTTCTCTGTCAACACTTAATTACAAAATAATGAATTCAGTTATGATACAGACATCAAAAATTGGCCCCTTCCCAAAAAATGGTTCTATATCCCCAGATTTCTCCCTAGAGCTTAGGAACTCCATTTTAAATAAGCAAATACCTTATTTGGAATAACATAGTGTGATATCTTGTATCACCTCTTCTTTATTTTTGTTTCTATGATTTAGCACATAAGAAAGAATAGAACACCAGAATTTGGGTCTTACTGAGAAGGCCACCTGTGAAGGGGATTTTTATTTCCCAGCATTCACAAGATTGTTTCACGGCACTGACATAGGGCAGCCTGAGAGTCACTGGTCCAAGAAGCTTTCATAAATGGCTTCACATAAATCTGCTACTTTTAAGAAAGAAGTGAGCTTTTGTAATCTTTGGAAAGAGGAATAGTTCCCTGTGATGTGCCATTTAAATAGCCTGAGGTATCTAGAGTTATGACAGTTGGAACCCAAAGACCCCTTTAAGGGAAAGCTCCAATGCTGACACTTACACATTTTAATTCCAGCCAAAAGTTCCCTGAAGTTTGCTGAAACATAACCCAGCACTACCCAACAACAGTTAGAAAAATGCCCTGCAGGGGCCAGTTATTGTCATGAACAGCTACAACTGAGTTGTCCACTTTTTCTTCATTCTCTTAATTTTTCTACCCTATTTATAGCCATTCCTTATCAACATTTAAGTTTTGTAGAACAAACATTTTTTAATCCCAGGACAATCCTAATTGCTATTGTAAAACCTTATTAAGCAAGATCCATGTGATGGTTTAATCAAGTGTTTTATTTCTATATTTCAATATTTTTTACTTTAAATATTAATCATCAAAATCTGAAAAGAGAGAAAAAAAGTAATCAAATTGTCTCCAGACCATCCTGTATAGTTACACCTTAAAACTTAGGCTATTTTTAACCTCAAAATGGTCATTTGCAGAGACAATTATATGTAATACATTTATGAAGTAATGGAAATGCACAATGCTCTTGGCACTATGCTACCTCCTTCATGCTTTATTGACTTTTTATCTCTCACCACAACCTTATGAGTCAGGCACTGTTGTTACAATTTTAAAGAGAAAACTGAGGCATGGAAAGGTTAACTACTTTGGTCAAGGTAACACAGCTGAAACAACAAAGCAGTGATTTTGACCCAGCTGTTGGGGCCACAAAGTCAATACCCACATCACCAGGTAGAACTTCCATACAATGTGCTACCACTCTACAAAGACACTACTGTTCCTGTACTATGATTGAAACAGTAAACTGATCCTATTCTTGGACTCAGAGGCCCAAAACCACTAATTAGGTAAGGGAATTTGATTCTCTGATTAAGTTACATTATCAAGATTTAAGTCCCACTCCCCAGAGTGTTTATTCAAAAGACCTAAATTCCAAGCTTTTATGAATCTCATGTCTTCAAAATGACACTGTAGATGTGGCTTATCCAAGGACACTCAGATAATAGATAGTAAAGCTGGAATTCACATCCAGAATTCTCTGGCTTCAAGAATCAGTCTACTGGAAAACTCAGGTGGATCTTAGGCCAAGGATGTTGATGTCCTTGCTTAGTGGAAGCATATTGTATGATGATTCAGTATAGTTGTGTAGTACAAACTCCAGGGTCTCAATGATTGGATCCAAACCCCTGCCTTGTTCCAGCTGTGTAACATTGACCAAAATAACTCATCTCTTCATGCCTCAGTTCTCTCTTTCTTTAAAATTTTAATAATAATAATGCCTAAATCATAAGGTTGTTTTGAGTGATAAGGTCAATAAAGCAGCTAGCACAGTGCAGAGGGCATATGTATTGTCAGTACTTAATAAACATATTATACATAATTTTTTTCTACCTACACTCTCTATAGGCAGAAGTCATGATAATCAGTCTGATTCTTGTTCTAGGATTCAATCCCAACTCCCAGTACTGTAACAGCCCAAATAGCAGGGAATGTTGTTGCTTTCCAAATTCAAAAGATCAACAGAGAAAGACAAACATTTATTTATGGCCACAGAAGACAATTAGAGGCTGACAACTGACATACTGTGTCCCTACAAGGAATTGTACATTTTAAATAGGTCTCAGCATCAGGCCAGGCCTAAAACTTTTTATGGATTTAAATTTTTAAGCAGATGATATTAAAGTTATTCAGCATTCCTATTGTTCATGCAAAGATTCAAAAGTCATCTCGCCATTTTGTGCATTTCACCATTTTGCATAAGTCAAAAACCTAGTAGACATCTTTGATATTTCCTTACCCTTTGTCCTCATGTTCAAGTCCTACCTCATGGGAAGCCCTGCATTAAAAAACTTCACACTGAAAACAAAGACAACACCTGCTTAAAAGTCCTTCTATAATAATTCTAAAAATTAACCTTGGAATTTACATTAGGCACAAAAAAGTCCCCACAAATTACAAATTGTATAACCAATATAAACTCCATTCTCTGATCACAATGCACTGACTCCAGGAATGCAAATAAAACAAAGGCATCTTCATGACTCTTCAGTTTAGAAAAAAATTACAACCAGAACTAGAAAATATTAAGAAACACTACCACATAGTTAAGCTTTTAGAACAAAGCAATATTTGTAATCATAAGCATCAAATAAGAGTGAAAATAACTGAATTAGGTATTTCATCTCAGAAAGCTAGAAAAAATTATATATATATATATAGCTTAAGGAAGGTTGAAAGAAGAGATTAATAAAGAAAGGCAAAAATCTATGAACTATAAACTAGAAAAAGTGTAGGACAAATAAATTCAATAATTGGATTTCTGAAAATAAAAAAATTAAACAACTGGCATAATTAATTCAACAAATAGAAATTATAAATATAAAAAAATAGAAAATATAAGAAAAGTACAAAATAAATAATTATTAAAAACCTTTTTGGGAGGAAAAGGACTGGGAAAATAACTAATGGATACTAAGCTTAATACCTGAGTGATGAAGTAATCCGTAGAATAAATCACCATGGCACACATTTGCCTATGTAACAAACCTGCACATCTTGTGCATGTACCTCAAACTTAAAAGTTAAAAAAAAAACTACATATTACATAACATACACTGTTCTAGAATCGAATAGTCATTAATAAAATTTTAATATTGTATTTATTAAAATATATAATCGTAACTGCAATTTAAAAGCTCTTCTTTGATGCAATTCCTAATGAATCTAATAATTGAACTCATGAGATGTACATACAGCTTCTTATGAATGATACACATTTCAGAAGGAATAAACAGATTCTCTCATAAATCCGTCCCTGAAAAAGTCAAAGCTCATAAACTTTTCATAAAGTATCTTATGTACTACATTAAGTTCAAAAGAGGTAATGGCAAGAACTGTCAAGGGTATGAGATTTTCACAGCTTGTAAACTAACAAGTTAGCCTGCCACACTTTCATTGATGGTGACAGAGGACATGAGATGCCTGGGCCAGAGACAAAGAACCTAATTACTCACAGCACATCTAGAAGCACGAGTTCCACATTTGCATTAGTTCCATTTAGCCTCTTAAGTCCCAAGGAGGAAACACAGAGGAAGGAGTCCAGGTAGATGCTACTGACACAGTGAGTCTCCATCACAACTGAGAAACTCTGAACTTAAGAACACCTAATCTTTTAAAAGATTGCTACAAGCAAACTTGCCTAATATTTTTCTCAGAAGAAGATATTACCTTTATTGTCCTGGACAAACAAATTTGCCTTCTGCCCTATACAGATACTATCTCTATCTTCCAAGGCTGTTAACTATGCAAACATCTTTGAAAAGGTAGCACAGAATAAAAGCTATCAGCTTCTGCTCACAAGACACATGGAAACGTGAAACCCACAGAGAATTGTCTCCCTAAAGACAGCACATATAATACATGAAATATTAGTTTGCACAAGATCAAGTGCATACTTAACAATGCATACAATTCTTAGAACCTGGCAATACCCTACACCTGGAAATGTCAGCATTTGTAAGTTATTAGGTATGGTTTTCGCATGTGTATCAGTTAACTTTTTTTCTTTTTCTTTTTTTTTTTTTTTTAAGGCAGGGTCTCACTGTGTCACCCAGGCTGGAATGCAATGGCGTGATCTTGGCTCACTACAACTTCTGCCTCCTGGGATCAAGTAATTCTCCCATCTCAGCCTCTCAAGTAGCTGGGACTACAGGCACGTTTCACCATGCCCAACTAATTTTTGCATTTTTTGTATCCCAGAACTTAAAATAAAAATTAAAAAGATCAGGATAAAGGCAGAGATATCTAGGAAGGGGCAGAAAACAAGAAAATAAACTGATTATATAGAAAGTAATTCTTTTACCCAGCATCCTGGTAAAATAGCCTAATGCAATCAAGAGTCACGACAGCCTCTAAGAAGCCTGCATAGAAGACTGATGAAGACAGCAGTAAGAAATGCTAACTCCCGCTGAACAGAGGGCAAAAGATTTTCCAACAAACATCAGGATTTCAGGACTGCTGTTTGAAAGAACTAGCTCCAAACATGTGTTCACCCCTCTCCCAATAAAGCTGTCTCCAGCACAGTCTCTGGAGAAAACTGATGTGAACACATTGGAGAATTCCTCATAGATGTAGAACATCAAGACCTAAAATAAAAGGCAGCAGTCAATCTGTATAGGTAAGGAAAACAGGCTTTCAAAGGTGGAAGTTACTTAATGTCTCAGTGCCTGTTTCTTTTTATTGAAAGTTTGATATTTCAGTGATATGTCAGTAATTAACTATTCCAAAATATAATTATAGTAAGAACATCTACTTATTCCATGTTTTAAATCTTCCCAGGCATTGTAGAAAATGCCGTGTTTGAAACATTCCACCCAAAAAGAAATATTACCTGGGATATTTACATTTTAAAATGCACTGATTTAAGAGGTAAGTGAAATAATACTTTTTATGTTTTACTATACTTTAAGTTCTGGGGTACATGTGCATAATGTGTAGGTTTGTTACATAGGTATACACACGCCATGGTAGTTTGCTGCATCCATCACCCCACCATCTACATTAGATATTTCTTCCAATGCTATCTCTCCCCTAACTTCTACTCCCTGCTATCCCTTCCCTACCCCACAACCCTTACAGGCCCTGATGTGTGATGTTTCCCTCCCTGTGTCCATATATTCTCATTATTCAACACCCACTTATGAGTGAGAACATGTGGTGTTTGGTTTTCTGTTCTTGTGTCAGTTTAATGAGAATTATGGTTTCCAGCTTTATCCATGTCCCTGCAAGGGATATGAACTCATCGTTTTTTATGGCTGCATAGTATTCTATGGTGAATATGTGCTACATTTTCGTTATCCAGTCTATCATTGATTTGGTTGGTTCCAAGTCTTTGCTATTGTAAACAGTGCCACAATGAACATACATGTGCATCTGTCTTTATGTTATAATAGAATGATTTATAATCCTTTGGGTATATACCCGGTAATGGGATTGCTGGGTCAAATGGTATTTCTAGTTCTAAATCCTTGAGGAATCGCCACACCGTCTTCCACAATGGTTGAACTAATTTACACTCCCACCAACAGTGTAAAAGTGTTCCTATTTCTCCACAACCTCTCCAGCATCTATTGTCTCCTGATTTTTTAATGATTGCCATTCTAACTAGCATGAAATGGTATCTCAATGTGGTTTTGATTTGCATTTCTCTAATGACCAGTGATGAGTTTTTTTCATACTTTTGTTGACTGCATAATGTAGTCTTTTGAGAAGTGTCTGTGCATATTCTTCACTCACATTTTGATGGGGTTGTTTTTGTCTTGTAAATTTCTTTAAGTTCTTTGTAGATTCTGGATATTAGCCCTTGTCAGATGGGTAGATTGCAAAAAAAAATTTTCCCATTCTGTTGGTTGCCAGTTCACTCTGTTGGTAGTTTCTTTTGCTGTGCAGAAGCTCTTAAGTTTAATTAGATTCCATTTGTCTATTTTGGCTTTTGTTGCCAGTGTTTTTGGGGTTTTAGTTATGAAGTCCTAGCCTATGCCTATATCCTGAATGGTATTGCCTAGGTTTTCTTCTAGGGTTTTTATGGTGTGAGGTCTTATGTTTAAATCTTTAATCCATCTGGAGTTAATGTTTGTATAAGGTGTAAGGAAGAGGTCCAGTTTCAGCTTTCTGCACAGGGCTAGCCAGTTTTCCAAACACCTTTTATTGAACAAGGAATCCTTTCCCCATTGTTTTTGTCAGGTTTGTCAAAGATCAGATAGTTGTAGATGTGTGGTGTTACTTCTGAGGCCTCTGTTCCATTCCATTTGTCTATATATCTGTTTCGGTACAAGTACCATGCTGTTTTGATTACTATAGCCTTGTAGTATAAAGTCAGGTAGCGTGATGCCTTCACACAGCTTTGTTATTGTTGTTGTTTTGCTTAGGATTGCCTTGGCTATGCAGGCTTTTTTTTTGGTTCCATATGAAGTATAAGGTTGTTTTTTCCAATTCTGGGAAGAAAGTTAATGGTAGTTTGATGGGGATAGCATTGAATCTATAAATTACTTTGGGCAGTATGGCCATTTTCACAATGTTGATTCTGCTTAACCATGAGCATGGAATATTTTGCCATTTGTTTGTGTCCTCTTTTATTTCCTTGAGCAGTGGGGTTTGTAGTTCTCCTTGAAAAGGTCCTTCACATCCCTTGAAATATTTTGATATAAAATCTTGGAAAGCTCAGAAAATGTCACCTTTAAACTTTGATGAATTTTTATTCTTTATATCTTTTATTTAATTCCTCTATATCCATTTTAGTAGAGATATTTGTATCACCCTTGCTTAAATATATTTTGGAAATAAGTAAAAAAGTTTTTTTCAGTCTTTATTTTCTTTACTTTAGGAATCCTTCCAGCAACAAATTAGAGAACTAATCAAATGAGAAAGTTAGCTGAGCCGGCAACTCTGTATTTGTAAAAAACATATCACACTATTTTGATGAAATATTTATTATCTCAGTAATATGAAAGTATAACATTTGATAAAGAAATCTAGATGTTTTGGTTATGAAATAATTTATAGTTTAAAAGTATATTTGTAATTATTCTTAATTAGGGATTAGATAATTCAAGAACTGATGCAAAACTGAGACATTTGTAGAAAGAATGACTGCAAGTGTGATTAAATCAATATTCAAAGATTAGACTAAATGAAGGGACAATTATTCATCAAGGATGATGTTCTTGACCTATAGGCAAATCTTAAAATATGTAAGGTGACAGATTTGGTCTAAATTTAATTTGGCACTATCATATTTGACATCAATGGCCATCTCTTTTTCCTTAAAATGCCCTGGTCCTCAGGCTACTCTGACACTGTGACTTCTTGGTCTTCCTCTCCCTTTTTTAACTGCTTTTTCTGAGTTAACTTTGTGGTTTCCTCTTCTTGTTCATATCTAAATACTGATGATCCTCAGGGTTCTGCCCCCTTCCTGGGGAAAGCACATAGAGAATGGAGAAAAAGAGGCTGTCTCATCTAATCCAATTATTATCTTTATGATAACTCCCAAATTGGTATCTCAGATCCTTATGTTTATTTAGCTATTTCTGCTCTGTGCCCTTAGATAGCTCTATTGTCCGATTTGCAAATATATATGTTTAAAATCTTGATCAGAACTAGCAGAAAATTTATTCCCTCTTTTTCATTTTAATTTTTAGATTACATAAAGGTTGGTTCTATATATTTCTAAAACATCACACTTGAAACCTAAAAGAATGAGTATATGAAAGAAAATAAATGACATTTTTTAAATAAAAGCCCTTGAATTTTAGAATCATTTTATAGAACAACTGAGATACTGAGATAACAAGACTCTTCAGACTAGTGATAGCACCAAAAATTCTGTCTTGAATGGATACTATCATCATATTTTATTCTTATAAGTATCTATAAAAAGGAAGCTGAGCTTGCTATTCCTACATTAAATGAGAAAACTGAGGCACATAGAGTATTCTGTCTTCTGAATTACGAAGTAGGTTGATAGGACCTTGTCCCATAGCTAGATAACTTCCAATACCTCATTGTAATTGCCCAACTGAGTTTTTCTTGCCTGCTGCCCAGAAAGACCAACACACTGAGAACAACAGGAGTTTCAGCAGGGAAAGAGTTTAATAATCACAGGGCCAGCCAAGTGAAGAAAATGAGATATATTTTTCAAATTCACCAGTCCAAGAATTTGGAGGCTAGGGTTTTAAAAAATAATTTGGCAGGCAGCAGGGCTAGGGAATGGAGAATGCTAATTTGTTGGGTCAGGGATAAAATCCAAGTGTGTGGAAACTCTTTCGGCTGAGTCAGTTCTTGGGTGGGGGGTCACAAGACCAGTGCGTCAGTATCTTAGTATTGGTTACTGGTCCAGGTGGAACCAGCTGGTCCAACAGAATACAAAGTCTGAAAAGTATCTTAAATGCCAGTCTTCGGTTTTACAACAGTGACGTTATCTATAGGAGCAAGATGTTACAAATCTTGTGACCTCTGGCTACATGACTAATGAAACACAACTCTATACTTGTGCCCAATTTATTAGTTTTACAAAGGCCGTTTTGGTCCTGAGCAAGAAAGGGATTAGTGTGGGTAAGGAGCTGTTATCCTCTTTGTTTTAAAGTTAAAATATAAATTAAATTCCTCCCATAGTTGGCTTACACCCAGGAATGAGCAAGAACTGTTACCTTGAGACGTTAGAGGCAAGATGGCATCAGCTATGTTAACTCTTATTGTCATAATTTTTACCAAGGCAATTTCATTATCCTTTAACATCAGTTTCGTCCAATGAGCTCTGCACAACTGTCTGCTGTGGTTTTGTGCACTGTGACTAATTATACCAGTACACATTCTCACAAGTTTACTTATTCCCTGAAGCAAAGTTTTTACTACAAAGCCTTGAAGAAACATATATACCACAACTCCAAAGCATTTCTGCAAACTGCAATTAATCAGTCACTGTAAAATACACAATTCCAGAGGACATATTGGTTTTACATGAAGGCACCTGGAATTTAACAATAAATGCCAGGTATAATTTGGATACTAGAAACAATGAAGTGTGTAGTTGCCCTAAGACATGATTTGACAGCTCAGCTCATGTCAACCTGTAGAATGCCTCCTAGTGACTCCTAAAAGCTAACTTACATGACCTGGAAGAAAGTCAAGTAATGCACCCTTCAAGAATTCCCTCAATGAAAAGCATTGTCTTTTGTAAGTAATTCAAACCATTGCTTCTTTTATCATACAAATTGCTTTTATTTGTGTGTGACATAAATTGTTCTTTTATCCCAGACTTCCATAATCATTACTTGATTAATACCTATTACTGTATGTTAATTCTCATACAGTAAAATGAATGCTGTAAGGACACTGCAAAGCTTGGTGTCTGTACTAGGTGCCTGCAACTCTGCACTTTTTCCCCTGAAATAAGTATTTTTTGATGGGGTATTAATCCAAAACCAACATCTAATTGATTTCAGTGTGTCCAGGGCTTAGACCTGCCATCCCTTCATGTTATATTGTGTGCCTTTCTCAAAAAAACACCTTTTCAGATATATTCAAAAAACCTGACATACTACACTGACAAACATTAGGTGTTTCATGACACTCAGTGAGTAGTAGGACATAATTCACAATATGTCTCTTGCTCATTTTCAAGTCAGGTTTGTTGAATGAAGGAAAAAATGTAGTATATGTTTTAGGTACTATTATTTTCTTAAAACTATTATAGATGCTTCTCTAGAGGAAACAATGGCAAGTGTTACTAGGCAGCAGCGTCTATAACGTACGAAAGAACTGATCAGCTCTAAATGCTCTGCTCAGAATCAGCTAGTCACAAAATTGTTCATTTAACATGTCTATCCCCAAAACCATTATGTTCACGTTAAATACCTTGCTTCTCCCTTTTATTTCATTTGGATCAAAAGCAAAATTGATAGTCTTATTCACCACTGGAGATTAACTTCTAGTAGAGTCATTAGAATATATTTAAATGCATATCATAGCCATTGTTTTTGTTAAATCATAATCTAACAAAGAAAACCTATAGAAATACATATTACAATTGAAAAAGAAACTAGCATGAGAAAAACTATTGTCTGCATTGATGAAATTATATGGTCTGAGTCAAAAATAAAACATATCAAATTATAACCAGCAGGAAAATTGTTCTGGATATAAATATTTGTGCATACATATGGGGCACATATACATCTAGATATATATGGGGCATGTACTTATCTACATATATATGTGATATTTTGTTACATGTAATGATTGTAGAATGGTAAGGTTGGGAAGTTTGAGGTGTCCATCACTTTGAGTATTTATCATTTCTATGCATTGGGATTATTTCAAATTGTCTCTTCTAGACATTTTGAAATATATGGATTATTTCAAATTGTCTCTTCTAGACATTTTGAAATATACAATGTTTTGTAGTTAACTGTATCACTCTACTCAACATTAGAACTTGCTCTTTCTAGAATCAATACTGTGAAAATGGCCATACTGCACAAAGCAATTATAGATTCCATGCTATTCCTATTAAACAAGCATTGATATTCTTTACAGAATTAGAAAAAATATTTTGAAATTCATATGGAACTAACAAAGAGTCCAGATCACCAAGACAATCATAAGCAAGAAGAACAAAGCTGGAGGCATCATGCTACCAGACTTCAAACAAGGCTACAGCAACTATAACAGACACAGACTAATGGAGCAGAATAGTAAACTCAGAAACAAGACCACTCACTCACAAGCATCTGATCTTTGACAAACCTGACAAAAAGCAAGCAATGGGGACAGGATTCCCTGTTTAATGTTTAATAAATGGTACTGGGGGGACTGACTAGCCATATGCAGAAAATTGAAACTGGAACCCTTCCTTACACCATATACAAAAATTAACTCAAGATGGATTAAAGACTTAAATGTAAAACCCCAAAATATAAAAACCCTAGAAGAAAATCTAGGTAATACCATTCAAGATAGAAGCACAGGCAAAGATTTCGTAACAAAAATGCCAAAAGTAATTCCAACAAAAGCAAAAATTTACAAATGAGATATAATGAAACTAAGGAGCTTCTGGACAGTGAAAGAAACTATCTTAAGAGTGAACAACCTATAGAATGGGAAGAAACTTTCATTCCATCCATCTGACAAAGGTCTAATATCCAGAGTCTACAAAGAACTTAAATTCACAGAAAAAAACAAACCACCAATTCGAACATGGGCAAAGGATATGAGCCGACACTTCTCAAAAGATGACACACATAATTATCATTACACATGCACACGAATGTTCATTGCAGCACAGTTTACAATAGCAAAGACCTGGAACCAACCCAAATGCCCATCAATGATAGACTGGACAGGGAAAATGTGGCACATATACACCATGGAATATTATGCAGCCATCAAAAACGATGAGTTTGTGTCCTTTGTAGGGACATGGATGAACCTGGAAACCATTATTCTCAGCAA
>PVKP010003525.1:0-107800 GCA_004027715.1 Plecturocebus donacophilus | reverse complement strand
CTTAGTTTGGCCAGATATGAAATTCTAGGTTGAAAGTTGTTTTCTTTAAGGATGTTGAATGTTGGCCCCCACTCTCTTCTGGCTTGTAGGGTTTCTGCTGAGAGATCTGCTGTGAGTCTGATGGGCTTCCCTTTGTGGGTAACCCGACCCTTCTCTCTGGCTGCCCTCAGCATTTTCTCCTTCATTTCAACCCTGGTGAGTCTGACCATTATGTGCCTTGGGGTTGCTCTTCTTGAGGAATATCTTTGTGGTGTTCTCTGTATTTCCTGGACTTGGATATTGGCCTGCCTTGCTAGGTTGGGGAAGTTTTCCTGGATGATATCCTGAAGAGTATTTTCCAGCTTGGATTCATTCTCTTCGTCACATTCAGGTACACCTATCAAACGTAGATTAGGTCTTTTCACACAGTCCCATATTTCTTGGAGACTTTGTTCATTCCTTTTCCCCCTTTTTTCTGTCATCTTGTCTTCTCGTTTTATTTCATTGAGTTGATCTTCGACCTCTGATATCCTTTCTTCTGCTTGGTCAATTCGGCTGTTGAAACTTGTGCATGCTTCGTGAAGTTCTGGTGTTGTGTTTTTCAGCTCCATCAATTCACTTATGTTCTTCCCTAAGTTGTCCATTCTCGTTAACATTTCGTTAAATCTTCTTTCAAGGTTCTTAGTTTCTTTGCATTGGGTTAGAACATGTTCTTTTAGCTCACAGAAGTTTCTTATTATCCACCTTCTGAGGCCCAATTCTGTGAGTTCATCACACTCATCCTCCGTCAAGCCTTGTTCTCTTGCTGAAGGGGAGCTGCAATCCCCTGTAGGAGGAGAGGCATTCTGATTTCGGGTGTTCTCAGCCTTTTTGCACTGGTTTCTTCCCATTTTTGTGGATTTATCCACCTGTTGTCTTTGTAATTTCCAGATTGGGTCTCTGAGTGGACGTCCGGCTTGTTAGTTATTAAGTTTTTTCTGTTTCTTAGTTTTCCTTCGGGGGGCGCTCCTTCCCCCACAGAGCTGGGCCTTCCCAGGTTCAGCTGTGCTCGCTCTCTCCTCAGCGCTTCCAATTGCTGTTCTACTTGTGGGGATGGGACCAGCGAAGCCTTTGGGCACCCAGTCCCGTACACTCTGCACTGAGAAGCGCTGCGCCGGCCAAAAGAGTAGCGCTGGCGACCCAGGTGGCTACTTCGCCGGGAATCTCCCAGTCTGTGGGCATCAAAAATTCGTCTGCAATTGCGGCATCCACTCGCTCTCTGCGCTTTCACTGGGAGCTACAATCCTGAGCTGCTGCTACGTGGCCATCTTGGATCTCTCTCCGCCCGGTGATGAAGTTTTTTTGATTCTTAGTTTTCCTTTGGCGGACGCCCCTTCCCCGCAGAGCCAGATCTTCCCGGGTTCACTGTGCTTGCTGTGAAACTCTCAGTCCTCAGCGCTTCCAATTGCTGTTTTCCTTGTGGGGATGGGACCAGCCGAGCCCATCCATCCCGTATACTCCGCAACGGAAAGCGCCACGCTGGGGCGCCGGCAAAACAGCCGCACCGGCCAAAAGAGTCACGCTGGCGACCCGTGTGGCTCCTCTGCCAGGAATCTGCTGGTCTGTGGGCAACAAAAATTCGTCGGAAAGTGCGGCGTCCCCTCGTTCTCTGCGCTTTCACTAGGAGCTACATTCCTGAGCTGTTGCTAATCGGCCATCTTGGATCTCTCTCCCTATAATCCTTATTTCTATAATCCTTTTGCCTCCCTCTTACTCCCGATTTTATTTTAATTAATTAATGAAGTTTTTTGAGACAGAGTTTCATTCTGTTGCCCACAGGCTGGAGTGCAGTGGCGTGATCTTAGCTCACGGCAACCTCTGCCTCCCTAGTTCAAGTGATTCTTCTGCCTCCGCCTCCTGAGCACCACCATGCCTGGCTAATGTTTTTGTATTTTTAGTAGAGATGGGGCCATGCTGGTCAGGCGAGTCTCAATCTCCTGACCTCAAATGATCTGCCTGCCTTGGCCTCCCAAAGTGCTGGGACTACAGGCGTGAGCTGCAATGCCCGGGCCTCCAGATTTTAATAGTTTGAGTCTTTTCTTTGTTCATAGTCATTCTAGGTAAAAGTTTGTCAGTTTTGTTTATTTATAATTTTTTTTTTAAAGAACCACCTTTTGATTTTGTCTATTTTTCTCAGTTGTTTTTCTATTCTCTACCCCTGTGCTAATCTTTATTTCTTTTCTTCTGCTTGCTTTATTTAGTTTTTATTTTGTTCTTTTTCCAGTATCTTAAGATGAAAGGTTAGTGATTTGAGATATTTCTTCCTTTTTAAAACGGGCATCTATAGCTGTACATTTTTCTCGAAATACTGCTTTAGTTGCATCACATAAATTTTGGTATGTTGTGTCTTCATTTTCATTCATCTTAAAGTATTTTCTAATGTCCTTTGTGATTTCTTCATTGACCCATTGGTTACTTAGAAGTGTGTTTCATGTGCACATATTTGTGAGTTACCCCACTTTTTTTCTGTCATTGTTTTCTAATTTCATCCCATTGTAGGGTGGAGACAAACATTATATTAGGTTGGTGCAAAAGTAATTGTGATTTTTTGTCATTACTTTAAATGGCGAAAACCGTGATTACTTTTGCACCAACCTAATATGATTTCAATTTTTTAAAAGTTTATTGAGGTTTGTTTTGTGTCCTAGTATGTGGTCTGTCTTGGAGAATGTTTCTCATACACTTAAGAATGCTATTGTTGTTAGGTGAAATACTCCACAGATGTGTGTTAAGTTTAGTTGGTTTATAGTTTTTTTCAAGTGTTTGATTTCCTTGTTGTTTTTCTGTTCCATTCTATTCATTGAAAGTGGAGTATTGCAGTGTCAAAGCAATTGTTGAATTAGGTTTCCTTTTATTACTTTTTGCTTCATATATTTTAGGCTCTGTGTGTGATGTATATAAGCTTAAATGTTACATCATGTTGATCTGTTATCCCCTTTATCATTATAAAATGCCCTTCTTAATTTCTTTTGTTTAAATTCTATTTTGATATTAGTATGGCCACTACAGCTTTCTTGTGGTTGCTGTTTGTATGATGTCTTTTATTTTCAATTCTTTTCAATCTTTGAGTCTACTGTATGTCTTTTGTAGGCAGCATGTAGTTGAATTTTGTTTTTTATCCAGCCCAACACTTTCTGCCTTTTGATTGGAGTATTTCATACATTCACCTTTAATATTACTATAGTTGGACTTAAGTTTGGACTTTTCTTTTGTTTCCTATGTTTCCTTTACTTTTTTCTCTGTACCTTTCCTGCTTTCTTTTGTATTAAGCAAATATTTTCTAGGTTAATACTTTTCCTTTGTAATTTTTTCAACATGTTTTGAGTGTTTTTCTTAGAGGTTGCTTTAGGGCTTACAATATGAATCTAACTGGAATCTCCTTCATGTGTATGTTAGCCTATTTCAGTGAGACAAAGAAGCCCTTTCTTTTATGCAGTTCATTTTCAGCTTTCTTCTATGTGTGTGTGTGTGTGTAATTATTACTCTACACATTGCATCTAGATATTACAAATCTAACAATACCTTATTATAATTATTATGTTACATAGTTTTCTGTCTTTAAAGAAGCCAAGGGAAGAGAGAACCAGGACATATTTACATCATTTGTTATATTACCTTATTTGTCTTTTCTGGATTTTCTTCATTTGTTCCTATGGATCTGAGCTACCATCTGAAGTACTTTCTTAGTGCAATACAGCTTTGCTTCCACTAATTTCCTCTGTGCTTCTATTTGTAAATGTTAAATTTTTAAAGATATAATTCTGTACATATTGTTATATACAATAGTTTTTTAAAACCAGATATGAGTAAGAATGCATTTATACTGCCACATTACGTAATTACCTTTACCAGTGCTCTTTGTTTTTTCCACTTGAATTTGAATTACTGCCTTGGTCATTCATTTTCAGGTTGAAGAACTTCATTTAGTGTTTTTTTTTTTTTTTTTTTTGTATGGAGTATCTGCTACTAATGAATCTTCTCAGTTTAAATTTGAAAAAAAATTTTTTTTAGAGACAGGGTTTTGCTCTGTTGCCTGTGCTGGAGTGCAGTGGTGTGGTTATAGCTTACTGCAACCTAGAATTCTTGGTCTTAAGTGATTCACCTCAACCTCTTGAGTAGCTAGGATTATAGGTGTGCACCACTACACTGGGCTACCTTTTAAATTTTGTTTGTTTGTTTGTTTTTTGTAGAGATGGGGTCTTGCTTTGTTGTCTAGTCTTGTCTCAAACTCCTGGATTTAAGCAGTCCTCCTGCTTCAGCCTCCCAGAGTGCTGGGATTACAGGTGTCAGTCACTTTGCCAGCCTGTTTTTAAATTTTAAATGTCTTTGCCTTCCTTTTTTCTTTGTTTTTAAACATTTTTTTACTACTATTGTGTCTTGGTGTGGCTCTCTCTGCACTTACCTTACTTGGGGTTTCTTGAGCTACTTTGATGTCTGGATTATTTTCCACCAAATTTGGGAAGGTTTCAGCTATTATTTCTTGGATTTTATTTTTTCATGTTCCTTTTTCTATTCCCTCTCTTTCTGGCACTCACATTATGCCTATATTGGTGTCTTTTTATTGGTGTCTTTATATTGGTGTTCCATGTTTTCTGAGAATATATTTATTTTTCATCATTCTTTTTGTTCTTTGGATTGCATAATTTCTATAGATTTATCTCCAAGTTTGCTGATCTTTTTCCAGTTTAGTTTTACTTTTGAGTCTCTTTTGTGAATATATTTGTTACTATAATGACAGAAGTTCTGTTTTTAAAAAATAATATCTATCTCTAGTGGTATTCTAGTTGTATCACACCGTCCTTTACTTCTTTATGTATGGTTAGTATTATTCCTTTGAACATATTTAGGATTGTTACTTTGAGGTATTTATTAAAGTCTGACATCTAGTCTCTCTCACAGGTGGTTTCTGTTGCCTGCTTTTCCTCCTGTGTTTATGTCACACTTTTCTGTTTCTTTACATGTCATAGTTTGTTGTTAACAATAGTGTAGCAACTCTTAATACTGGTCCCCACTCCCTTGGGTATGTTTTTGTTTTTTGATTTTTGACCAAATGTCTGGCTGGATTGTTTTAGTGATGTCTCCTTTTGCTACCATAAGCAGCTACTGATGTTGCTTTTTAAAGGGCATATCATTGAACATGAGCACTGTCATCTTCAGCTGGACTCTGTCTCTTTGCCTCATCTCTCTGTTAAGCTGTCTGCTTATGCTGGTATCACACCTGGCTGTTAGGATCCACTCATTGCCAGCTGATTGCCCTGTTGTTTTCAACAATGCTCTAGAGCCTAACTTGTTCCACAGTCAGATCCAATTAAATTTGGGCTCCTTTACAGAGATAATTTTTTAGGCCAGTGTTTGAGGTTTGTTCTGAACCAAGGAGAACCTTTCTTAGTTGTCTCTTTGGTTTTCTCTGGTAATCCAGTAGACTTATGGTTTAGCTTGTACCTCTCATGAAGTTGCAAGCCTCCTCTTAATTGCTACATTGTATTTGAGGGTGCCTTTAGCCTTGAACTTCTCCAGTCTGTTTAACATAAAGACACTTCATTTAGGGAGAGATTGGGAGCAGAGATTGGGAATGTGGCATTCTTCTCTCTGAGTAACATTCCTGCTGTAGGAACAGGGTACGGGCTGTGGGCAGTACTCTGGTCTTTCTGCTCACCTCTCCCAACATGGAACCTCCACCCTATGAAAGAGCTGGGTTGAGACACTGGAGGCCCAATTGTGCTGTCCTTGAAATAGAGATTTACTTTTATGAATGGGAATGTGTGAGAGAAGGGAGACTTGAACCTCTAAGATGCACCTGTCTCAAGTTTATCCTCTTCAATATGTAGCTGGGATGGGGGTGAGGATTGGAGGCAGAGGAGAAATCCAAGTGACCTGCTCCTCCCAGGAAGATACCATAGCCTTACATTGGGAGGTTAGGAGAGAAGGAGCCCTTTGTTCTTGGTGACACTCCTTGGAATGGAATTTCTGTCATGTTGAGCTGAGACAGGAAAGAGGGGAGTTCGTTGCAGTTCAAATGCCACATATTCTTGCTATTCTTACTGAGTTTTAGCAGATATCCAGTAACTGTAGTCATTTTCTGTATGCCTTAGGACAGTTTCCAAATGCTTTTTTTTTTTTTGACAGAATCTCACTCTGTCACCCAGGCTGGAGTGCGGTGGTGTGGTCTCGGCTCACTGCAACCTTTGCCTCCCGGGTTCAAGTGATTCTTGTGCTTCAGCCTCCCGAGTAGTAGCTGGGATTACAGGTGCCCACCACCACACTCCACTAATATTTGTATTTTTAAGTAGAGACCGGGTTTCACCGTGTTGCTCAGGCTGGTCTCAAACTCCTGGCCTCAAGTGATCCACCTGCCTTGGCCTCCCAAAGTGCTGAAATTATAGGTGTGAGCCACTGTGCCTGGCCAGTTTCCAAAAACTTTGAATGGTTGTTTTATAAAAATAATTTTACCAGTTATGCTTGTTTCAATGGGGAACAGGGTTGTAGAGATCCTCATGCCACCATTCTGAAAATGGAACCCCAGCTATGAATATTCTTGTTTGTGCCTCCTATTGACACAAGCAAGACTTTTTTTTCTTTAAGATTTTATTTATTTTTAGAGACAGTGTTGTGCTCTGTCACCCAGGCTGAAGTGCAGTGGCACCATCATAGCTTGCTGAAGCCTTGAATTTCTGGACTCAAGTGAGCCTCCCACCTCAGTCTCCTGAGTAGCTGGAACTACAGGCACATGCCTACTGCATTTGCCTAATTAAAAATTTTTTTTTGTAGAGACAGGGTCTCACTTTGTTGCCCAGGGTAGTCTCAAACCCAGGTCTAAAGAGATCCTCCTGCCTTGGCCTGCCAAAGTGTGGGGATTACAGACAGGCGTGAGCCACCACGCCCGGCCAAGAATTACTTTAGGTTAGAAATCCTGAGTTACAGGGTACACAAATGGAAATAAATTTACACAATCATATAAAGTTGAAGAAAGTAGTTAGTTGTACCAAATTATACTATCACCAACGAGATGTTAGAATTCCTGTTGATACACTTTTCTCCAGTGCTTGGTATTATCACTGGCCATCTTAATCTTTGCTTGTTTATGTAGATATGAAGTGGTATTTCACTGTGGTCTTAATTTATCTTTTCCTGTTCTTGGCCTCTGTGTTTTTTCTTTTGTGCATTTTGGATACTCATCCTTTGAATATATGTGAACCAAAATTTTGTTTCATTTTGTGGCTTGTCCTTTTACCTGATGGTGTCTTTTGCTAAATAACGGTTTTACATTTAATGTAGTTGAGTTTATCAAACTTTAAGAAATTCTTTCCTATCCCAAGTTCAAAAAGATAATTGTCTTTCTCTCTCTCTCTTTTTGAGACAGGGTCTTACTGTGTGTCACAGGCTGGAGTGTAGGCGTGATCATAGCTCACTGCAACCTTGAACTCCTGGGCTCAAGCTGTCCTCTTGCCTCAGTGCTTGTCCTAAGTAACTGAGACTATAGGCTACAGGCGCACAGAAAGATAACTTTCTACATTGTCTACGAGTTTAAAACGTTTTACCCTTTACTTTTATATTCTTAATGTACCTGGCTTTTATGAATGTGTGTGAAACAGGCATCTGAAAGTCAATCTAAAAGGCAGAAGCTGAGGCAAAATTAATTTAGAGAGTTTATTTGGGCCAAGGTTGAGTATAGCTGCCTGGGACACACAAATTGCCTTGGGGAATGCCTTTATTACAAACAGGTTTTTAAAAGCAAAAAAGGGGATAAAGAGTGGGTTAATTAAAAAGTTATTTGTCGGCTGGGCATGATGGCTCACACCTGTAATCCCAGCACATTGGGAGGCCAAGGCCGGAGGATCACTTGAGATCAGGAGTTTGAGACCAGCCTGGCCAACATGGCGAAACCCCATCTCTACTAAAAATACAAAAACATTAGCCCTGCATGGTGGTGCACGTCTGTCATCCCAGCTACTGGGGTGGCTGAGGAAGGAGAATCACTTGAACCCTGGAGGCGGAGGTTGCAGTAAGCCAAGATCACCTGGGCAACAGAGCGAGACTCTGTCTCAAAAGAAAAAAAACACCTTATTTGTTAGGGGCCGGGTGCCATGACTCATGCCTGTAATCCCAGCCCTTTGGGAACCTGAGGTGGGTGGATCACGAGGTCAGCAGTTTGAGACAGGCCTGGCCAACATGGTGAAACACCATCTCTACTAAAAATCCAAAAATTAGCTGGGTGTGGTGCTGGGCACCTGTAGTCCTAGCTACTTGGGAGGCTGAGGCAGGAGAATTGCTTGAACCTGGTAGATGGAGGTTGCAGGGAGCTGAGTCTGTGCCACTGCACTCCAGCCTGGGTGACAGAGCAAGACTCAGTCTCAAAAAAAAAAGGTTATTTGTCAGGAATCCTCATTGGTTTTCAGAAATAACATTGATTGGCTATACATTGTTGAACTGTAGAGTGTGATTTATGGTATCTGGCATGTGGCATTGTTAGGTTACTTTAGGGCTACTTGTGGCAATAGCAAGCAGTTTCAAGAGAGGATTGATTACATAGCAAAGGGGAGTAAGACCTAACTGGTGTCTCATTTTAATGCCTCTCTGGGTGAGATAATTTTAAAAGGGCTCACATATATATATACATACATATGTATATACACACATACACACACACATACACACACACACATATACACACACATATATATATATTTTCTCAAATTTTATCTTTTCCATGTAGATAGCTAATTGACCAGCCCCATTTACTGAATAGTCTCTCCTTTCCTCATGAATCTACAGCGTCTTTTAGGAAAATTTGATATGACATATCTGCATGAGTTGATTTGGGGGTTCTCTTTCTTTTCCATTGGTCAGCTTATGTAGTCTTATGCTATTAACAACAGCTTTTTAATTGCTATAGCTTTATAAATAGTTTTGATGTCATAAAGAAAAGTGTTTTGCTTTCTTCAGGAGCATTTCATTGTATTCATAGATTTTAAATTTTTAAGTAGCTTTGAGAAAAATATTTGTCCATCTTTGTGATAAGTAGCAGACATGAAATTCAGTATGTACTGATAACATCATTTTACAGTGTTGAAAGAAATGGGAAAAGAAAATATGTGATGATTATGCTTTGTTTATTGGCTCAGAGATCACTTTTTTTTTCTTTTTTGAATATAGGAACCGTTTTGATCAAAAGTAACAGTGGTCAGTTGATGTTGGTATCCCCTCAGCAAGCTGTAACAAGAGCTGAGACCACAAGTAACATAACTTCAAGGCCAGCAGTGCCAGCGAATCCTCAAACAGTCAAAATCTGTACAGTGCCGGTAATATACCTTAAAGATTTTTCATCTTTCTTTGTTTCTCAGCTATAATTTTCATATAAATGTTTTGTACATGTTTGTTAGTAAAAAATAATGTAAGAGATGATTCTGCTCAGCTTTTTAAGTCAGCTTCCCTTGAATATGTCAATTTAATAAAGAGTTTTGGTTTTGTCTTTTGATAATTAGCAGAATAGTAAATTCAGTCTTTATATTTCAGATTTTATGTCCTCAAAGGAATATTCAGAGGTCTATTTGCATCTTTTTTGTTTGTTTTTTTTTTGTTGTTGTTGTTGTTGTTTTTTCTTTTTGAGATAGGGTCTTATTCTGTCTCCAGGAGTACAGTTCCGTGAACATGGCTCACTTGGTTCACTGCACCCTCAAGCTCCTGAGCTAGCGTAATCCTCCTGCCTCAGGTTCCCATGTAGCTGGGACCACAGCTGCATGCCACCATGCCTGGCTACTTTTTTAATTTTTTGCAGAGATAGTGTTTCACTTTGTTGCTCAGGCAGGTTTTGAACTCCTGGGCTCTTGATAATCCTCCTGCCTTGGCCTCCCAAAGTCCTGGGATTACAGGCGTGAGCCACTGCACCTGCCCTATTTGCATCTTAAATGGAAAGAATATAATAATTCTGCCTCCCAAATAGCTGGGATTACAGGTGCCTGCCACCATGCCTGGCTAATTTTTATATTTTTAGTAGAGACAGGGTTTTCAGCTAGCCGGGCTGGTTTTGAACTCCTGACCTCAGGTGGTCTGCCTGCCTTGGCCTCCCAAAGTGGTGGGATTACAGGTGTGAACCACTGCACTTGGCCCGTTCTGCTTTAATTTTAATTTTTGGTAAAATAGTAAGATTCTAGTTTATACATTTTTATTTGTATGTTACAGAAATTATCTTTAAGACATACAGAAATCTGCTATATTTCATTAACTTGGCATTGTTAGAATGACGTATTTTACATTCATGGTGATCTTTCTAGATAACTAGAACTTGTTTGATAGAGTTAAAAATATTTTTATGGGTATTTTATTTAAATAGAAAATGCTGAATGTAGTTTAGCATTTTCTTGATGACTCAGGCTCATTGTAATGACAGATTGCATTGTTTTTTGTTGTAATAATCATTCTCTGCCAGTTTTTTTCATTTTTGTGCTCTACTAATTTTATTCTCGGTTCTGAAACAATTATTTTCTCTGTTACCATATCTGTCAATAATAGCTGCTCCTTCCCTTTCTGGTTTGGTTTAACTGCTGTGGGTTGAGAATATAGGTTAGCAGGTTTTTGTTTATAATTAAATATTACATAAGAATCTATATTTTTTTCTGTATGAACCAAAGAGTCAAGATTAAGATTTTAATGTTGAATACTGTAATATTCATTTAGTTTGAAATTTCAGGTAATGGGTTATTTATCGAATCAGTTGCCTCCTTAGAAATATGCAGTGAGTGTCATCTCTCCAGTTGACCAGTTAGGTTTATAGTATAGAATGTGCATAGTGCATAAAACACATAAGGTTTTAAAACTAGTCATAACAAATACATTTGGTGTCATAAAGTGTTCTAATGTTCACCATAGTACTGATTTTAAATTACTAACACCAGTGACTTTGTGTTATCTTGCTCTCCTCCACCGGCAAGAACTCTAGCTCACAATTAATCAAGAAAGTGGCAGTGGCACCTGTTAAAAAATTGGCACAAATAGGAACTACTGTGGTAACCACTGTTCCGAAGCCTTCGTCAGTACAAGTAAGTTGTACTGGCCATTCGTGCACTGATTATTATCTTTTTAAAAATCATTTAGCTATCTCCTGCCAGATATATAAGTTACTATGTGACATTTAAAATAGCAATTCAGTGATACATGATGGCACTTACCAAACTGGGAACTGTTGGATATATGGGAAACAAGATAAACATGGTGTGTATTCTTGGAATACCAGTTTTACTAAAGTGTATTAAATTAATACAAACCTGTCTAATAGCCATGTGTTGCAGTATCTGGAAGCAGGTGTTGAGATAAAATTTGGGATATGTGGGGATAAATACCCATGGAAGGAAAGGAGAGTAGGTAACAGTTTGAACTAGATGCAGGCCCAATAAAGCCTTAGCCAGCCTGGTGGAGATCTTTGGAGCACATGTGACCTGTCAGCATTGTCCCACTATGGGCTAACATGATTGGCTGTGCCTTAATTACTAGTCTCTGTTCAGTTATTGGATGTGGGCTCCCCTGGGAAAGTTACTTTTGGGCAAGGTGATCCTCTGAAGCTGAGGGAAGCCTGACGGAACTGATAAATGGAGGCTGTCTAATATCATTCCCAGCAGCTAGCTAGGACAGTACATTTCACTCCTTGTCATGGTTCATCACAGACTACTCCTTGCATCATTTGGAACTGTTGCCTCATATATGTTGGAGATCCCATGTTCTGGGATTCTCATGCATTTCTTCTTTGGGGAAACAAAGAGGAGGTTAATACAATGAACTACAGTGCCCACTGCTGCAGTTGATCTCTGGGAGCACCTGATAGTAATCATTTCCCTCTTCCATTGTCTCTTCCTAGATTCCCTTCACCCTCAACTGTCAGCTATACTGATCTTCATAACTTAACTGATAACATGACCAGACCCTCATCCCTGAGCGATCTGTGGTCTTAATAACTGTGTTCTTTTGAGGTTAGGGTTGCTACAGTTGTCTATTTATCATCACAATTGGGCAAGGAAATACAAGGAGGCATTTAAGTGAATCACCTGAATCACATGAATTCACCACACATAACTTCTTTTTGCCTCCGTTGTGTAATAGCAACCCTACCTCCTCCAGATGATGGGAGTCAATTACTCTTCCTAAGATATTACTTCTCTGTTTCCTGCTGAATCGTGGTTACAAGGAACCAGAGTATAGTTATAGTGTCTGTTTTATTTATTTAATTAATCTATTTTTGACAGTCTTCCCTCTCACACAGGCTGGAGCGCAGTGGTGCAATCTTGGCTCACTGCAACCTCTACCTCCTGGGTTCCAGCGATTCTCCTGCCTCAGCCTCCTGAGTAGCTGGAATAACAGGCGTGTACCACCACGCTCAGCTGATTTTTTATATTTTTAGTAGGGATGGGGTTTCACCATGTTGGCCAGGCTGGTCTTGAACTCCTAACCACGTAATCTGCCTACGTCAGCCTTTCAAAATGTTGGGATTATAGGCGTGAACCACCGTGCCTGGCTCTTAGTGTCTATTCTTAGTGTCTGTTTATAGGGGACTCTTGCCTTGTCCTTTGGTGGAGGTGTTTGCTTCTTGCAGGCAGAAATGGGAAACACAGAGTCCTCTAGTGAGTTCTTTGTTGTGAGTGATGGTAATTGGGGCCATTCATGCTTCTTCTCCTTGATTCCTTGATCTGTGGGTTTGTCCTATTGGGGACATAGTACCATGTGGAAATTTTTGATTAAATGAGTATGCTGAGTCTGGAAGGGTGGAATCCCATCCTCATAGAGTATTGCCTCTGTGTGTGTACTTCACCTGTACCTCCTGCAGGCTATTCTCATATTTTGCTAGAGTCCTAGTTTCTGACTCAAGAAATATGTGATACAGCCAGTGAGTCCCATAGTCCTGGGACTATGCATCTTCTTGGAGCATGTGTGATCCCATGCTAGTGGATCAGACCCTCTTTTGGTGTTCCAAACTTTATTTAACCATACTGCTCACATTCTTTTCCTCTAACAGAAATGATGAGCAGTGAATCTGATTTTAAACATAGTGTTTTTCTACTAATATCGTTTATTGGCACTTAACATGCTTGACACTTTTTTAGGTGCCTTACATTCATCATCTTGCTTTATCCTTGTTACTATATTATAAGGAAATGTTATCTCCATTTTATATGAGAGGTTAAGAAGCTTGCCTGATTTATGCTAGTATGTGGCAGAGTGAGGATTTGAGCCTTTATCTGACTCTGGAAACTGTTCTTAATGACCTGTGTACTGATTATCTCAAAACCTAGTGTATTTTTTTCTTAGGATAAATTCTAAGGAGATTATTGGGCCAAAGAGTATAAATTTAGGCCTATTGATAGCTGCTATCATACTGTTTTATGAAGAAGTTAACCACTTTAGACTATCAGTACTTTGAATATATCAGTTTTTCCTTGGATGTAGTTCTGAAAGATTGAGTACATAAATAACACCACAGGTTAAAAAAATATATTGCAGAGAAAAAACATACTTAGCGACATGATATTAGATACTTAAGATTGCCATTTGTACATTATGGCTTTTCAGGACACAGAGAGCAAATTATGTTGTACTGGGATAACTGAAGGAACTCCACTACTTCTTCAGGGCCCTTTTGGGAGCCAGTTTCGTGGTAAAGTGAGTTTCTTGGATATTACTTCTTAGAGTGTATTAGGGATTTTCCACATCTATGGACTTTAATCTTTCCCCTGCCAGGTACAGCCACAATTCTATTTCTTTGCTCTCTGAATATTCGTTGAAGTGTTAGCAGTTCTAGAATATGAAAGCTTGTGTTCGTTTACTTAGTAATCATAGTCGGTGAACACTAATTATATTTGTAGTTAAAATATTTAAAAAATAGAGATGAGGTCTCACTCTGTTGCCCAGGCTGTTCTTGAACTCCTGGGGCTCAAGCAAATCCTCCCTCCTTGGCCTCACAAAATATTGAGATTATAGGTATCAGCCACTGCACCCAGCCTGTATTAGTAGTTTATTTTTTTAAGATGGGGTTTCACTATGTTGGCCAGACTAGTCTCAAACCCCTGACCTCATGATCCGCCCGCCTTGGCCTCCCAAAGTGCTGGGATTACACGTGTGAGCTCGGGACCGGCTTGGCCAAAATGGTGAAACCCTGTCTCTACTAAAAATACAAAAATGAGCCGGGGATGGTGGTGGGGCCTGTAATCTCAGCTACTTAGGAGGCTGAGGCAGGAGAATCGCTTGAGCCCGGGAGGCGGAGGTTGCAGTAAGCCCAGATCGCTCCACTGTATTCCACCCTAGGTGACAAAGTGAGACTCCATGTCAAAAACAAACAAACAAACAAAAAAGACACTCTGAAGGGTGAGGGGGAATAGAATTTATTGGGCGAAAAGGAAAAAAAAATTCAGCAAAGTGAGAGGGGTTCCTGTTTACAGTTTTTATAAAAGAGACAACCTGCAGTCTTTGAATTCAGATGAGGGGGAAATCTTTACTAAGCTTAAACTAAAACTTAGAATTTCTTTCAACCATGAATGTAGGTTTCAAACTATGGAACCATGGAGTATTATATTGTATTAGTGTTAGCACATATCTGTGACTTTGTCACAATAGAAATCATTGAAATTTGTATATTTCCTCATGTTCATAGTTATCTGTCACTGATGTTTTTGTGTGGACCATTTATTTTTCCTAATTTAGGTTGATGCATATTTTAAGTTCGGCTGTTCCTTGGTGGTAGCCTAGAACAGTGGATATTAGTAAAGAATGAAGTTAATGGTATGTGTCCACTTTAAGGGGTAAGCGTCTTTGTTTTAGGCATCGAAATAAGGAGATAGAACTTAGAAATGAGAGAATATAGAGCTCCTTGTACTTCATTGTCAGACTGTAAAGGCAGATGTATATGTTAAAACATTTTGGACGTATTTTCCTATTAGGCTTAGTCTAGTAAATATGACACAAGAACTAGTTAGAAATCTTGTGTTCACTTGTATGTTGTATTTGATGAAGATGTAGTTTGGCCCATTGTTAGATTGGAATCTAATGTGCAAATAACTAGTATTTCTAATTAAATATGAATAAACCTAAAGTGATTGCTCTTTCAGAGAGGTACAGAAAACGACCCTCCTTGAAATGCAGTTTCATCTTATAAATATCCATACAATTCATTTTACTGGCTCCGTGTAGAATGGATTTTCACACATTTTTTTCCACATGTACTTCAGTCTGTTTTCCTCCTGTCCCCAAGACATGCCTAGTCAGTGCCAGTGCATCTTGCAAAGCATTTAAGTTACCTTTGGCTGGTCTATTGAGTCAAAGGCAGAGTGAGTTTAAGACACATTGGGCCTGCCTCGGTGGGTCACACCTGTAATCCCACCACTTTGGGAGGCCGAGGTAGGTGGATCGCCTGAGGTCAGGAGTTTGAGACCAGCTTGGCCAACATGGTGAAACCCTGTCTCTACTAAAAATAAAAAATGAGCCAGGGATGGAGGTGGGAGCCTGTAATCCTGGCTACTCAGGAGGCTTAGGCAGGAGAATTGCTTGAATCCGGGAGGCAGAGGTTGCAGTAAGCCCGGATCGCACCACTGCATTCTAGCCTGGGTGACAGAGGGAGACTCCGTCTCAAAAAAAAAAAAAAAAAAAAGACACTTTGAAGGGTGAGGGGGAATGGAATTTATTGGGTGAAAAGGAAGAAAACTCAGCAAAGTGAGAGGGGTTCCTGTTAACAGGCCCCCATCTCACAGATTGAATTTTGGAGTCACCACACAGGAGCAGGAGAGGCCAGGCTCCTCCCAACTGCAAAGGGTGCGATCTTCCCGAGGCTCCACCCCCAACCCCCACCCTCACCCCACCCCACCCTCAATGCACAGGTGCATGGGAGATTCTTCTGGGATCTTTCCCCTTATCTTTTGCTGAGTCTATCAAGATCATCAGGCATTAGATTCTCACGAGAAGAGTGCAGCCTAAATCCCTCTGCATGCGGAGTTAACCAGAGGGTTCATGCTGCTATGAGAATCTAATGGCATTGCTGATCTGATGGGAGGCGAAGCTCAGGCAGTAATGCTCACTTGCCTCCTGCTGTGTGGCTAGGTTCCTAACAGGCCACAGACCCATTTCTGCCTGTGGCACAGCGGCTGGGGACCCCTGTGGTAAGATACAGGTAGTAGCTATACTAGAAAGTGTTAATGAAGGACAGATTTTTTTTTTTTTTTTTTTGGAGACAGGATAAAATATTGACAAGGAAAGCAGAATGCCATAGATGCCCCCTCTACCTACAAAGGACATTTTTCCTTAAGTCACATTTCAGTTGGACCTTAGTTTGCTTCCTGAGGGTGGGGAACAGTATGGTCCCCAAGGAACCTTTCTCATCAGTCCTCAGAGGTGATCGTAACCACCAGCTAAAATTCCAGATTGCACTTTCTCAAATATGGCAGTGCAGAGTTAATTACTGATTATAAGGTAGACTTACTGAAGGAAGAGGCTTATTTACTGTGTAGAAAACTAAAAATGTATTAGGAAAATCTCCAGAAGAATTCAGAAGAAACTGAGTGGTACTTGTCTCCAGAGATCAGGACTAAGGATGCGAAAAGGAGGGAGACTTCTTTTTGAATGTTGCCTTTGAGGCTCTATCTATATTTAACAAAATTGTACTAACTTAGGGTTAAGTTTTAATTTTATCTTTTTTGTTTAAAATTTTAATATTAGTTTTAGTCCTCAATCAGTAATTTTAAAATTCTATTAAAGTTTTTGCTAGGTGAACCTTTAGTTTACTTTTCTTCTATTAGTCTTATTCAATTTTGAAATATGTTACAGCCTGTCTCATAAAATGAACTGAACAGCCTTCCCTATTGTGTTTTTCTAGAACATATTGCATGACACAGGAGTTATGCAAAAGTGTGGAAAAATCACATGGAAAGTATCTGAGCCTGGAGACTTGAGGGAGGGAGGTCTTTTTGGTTATCATTTTTTTAATTTTTTTAATTTGTCTATTCCAGTTTCTGTGTTTTATGCTAATTCTGTCATTTCATGTTTTTCCAAAAATCCTTTCAGTTTTGTTTCAAATGTATTAGCATACGGTATTTAATATTTTTATTATACATTATTATGAAATACACATGCAAACAAAAGACTACATGTAATACGTACACACACATATGTAATATGTCTGCTGTTGAAAAAAAAATAGTAAAATGAAGGCAAATATACCCGAAACCCACCCTGGGGCTACCATGTGTCCCCACCCCTCTCCTTTTATCAGTTCTCAGCATTTTAAATATTCTTTCTGTTTGTAAAGAAAATTTGTTTTTATGGAGATAGAGTCTTGTTATGTTGCCCAGACTGGTCTCAAATTCCAATCCTCAAGCAGTCCTACTGCCTCAGCCTTCCAAAGTGCTGGGATTGTAAGTATGAGCCACTGCACTTGGCCTTCTTCCCATTTTTTACCCTCAGAACATTCTTGTCTAATATATACTCCAGTCTCTCTAATGTGGGAGATTCTCATGTACATTCAGATTTACCTATTTTGACTATTATGGAAGGAAATTTTCTTGAAGGTGATAGCAACTTAACCTTTTTGTGTTGCATGCTTGTAGAACCTAGACATTTAAATTAAATGATGGTACATTGTTCAGTTTTCTGTTTGAATTGTAAATGCTATTCTTTATCCCTGTCCCCCAGACTTTTATGTTCTGTAACTTACAGTGTTTGTCTTTAACACTAAATTAGGTTGTTGCTTTATCTCAATGTGATTTTCTAAATTACTACCTGACTTGTGATTTCTTGTATGAGGTTTTTGTCCTGCAGGTGGTGCTAGAGTCACACCTTATTTTGATGGTAGAAGAAGCAACTAAAATTCTTTTCAGTGTGAGAATAAGATACCACATTTTATAATATTCTTCATGCTTACTTTAATGGTCTACATAAAAGCTGTTTATCTGAATGTTAGATAATAAGTAGATTGCTCTGCTTTATACTTAAGAAATAACAGAATATTCTATGTTCTCATATAAAGACTTTCAAATATTTCTTAGAGTATTAATACTATTTTTTTTTTTTTTTTTTTTGAGGCAAAGTCTGACTCTGTCACTCAGGCTGGAGTGCAGTGGCATGATCTTGGCTCACTGCAACCTCTGCTTCTCAGGTTCAGGCAATTCTCTTGCCTCAGCCTCCTGAGTAGCTGAGATTACAGGTATGCGCCACCATGCCCAGCTAATTTTTGTATTTTTAGTAGAGACGGGATTTCACTGTGTTGGTCAGGCTGGTCTCAGACTCCTGACCTTGTGATCCACCCACTTCGGCCTCCCCAAGTGCTTGGATTACAGGCGTGAGCCACTGCGCCTGGCCTTAATGCTATTTTTTGAGGACTTATTTGCTTTAGCACTGTTTTTCATAAAAATCCTAGGGCAGCAGGTGCTGTTCCTGTCCCTGTTTTTGCAAGAGTAATCGGGATTAGCAGGAATAAGCAACTTGCCTGCAGTCAACATTTAGTAGGTGGTAATGAAATGGTAGATAGGGTGAGAATAAAACCCAGATTTGCTAGACTCCAGAGTTCCTAGAACTATGTTATATTGCTTTAGACTAGTAGAGCATAGCATAAAAGCAAAGATGTCAAAATTAACTTGTCTGATGGGTGTGAAATGAGGCACCGACTTAATGGATCAGAGTAATACATGCCTAAATATTTAATACCTGTAATTTCAGTCTGTGACTGTGCCAACCAATGTTGTCACAGTAACTCCTGGAAAGCTAGTGAATACTGTAACTACCCTGAAGCCTTCAAGTTTGGGAGCATCATCCACCCCCTCAAAGGAGCCCAGTCTTAAAGCAGAGAACTCAGCAGCTGTTCAGATTAATCATTCTCCGGTAAGCTCTTACTTGTACCTTATATAAATCTAGTTCTTTGCAAGTTTTTTTGAATTGTTTGCTCACTAACACTTGTGTTTGCTTATATTTACATTTTCATATTTAGACAATGATAGAAAATGTGAAGAAATGCAAGAACTTCCTCGCAATGTTAATAAAACTAGCATGTGGTGGATCACAGTCCCCAGAAATGGGACAAAATGTGAAGAAGCTGGTGGAACAACTTTTGGTAAGTAGTATTATAAAATCCTTCCAGTTCTGGAAGAATCCATGCTTTTAAATAAGATTTATTTATTTATTTATTTTTGAGACAACGTCTCACTCTGTTCCCCAAGCTGGAGTGCAGTGGTGTGATCTCGGCTTATTGCAACCTCCGCCTCTTGACTTCAAGCGATTCTTGTGCCTCAGCCTCCCGAGTAGCTGGGATTACAGGTGTGCAACACCATGCTCGGCTAATTTTTGTGTTTTTAGTAAAGATAGGGTTTTGCCATATTGGCCAGGCTGGTCTTGAACTCCTGACCTCAAGTGATATGCTTGCCCTGGCATCCCAAAGTGTTAATGATTACAGGCATGAGCCATGAAGCCTGGCCTGCGATTTATTTTAAATGTAGTTCTTGATAAATTTTGTTTTTGCATCTTGAAAGCTTTGTGATGACTATAAATCTTGGCTAAATAAACCTAATGTATATTTCTTTTTAAAATTTACCTTTTATTTTTTATTGTGTATATTTAAGGTATGCAGCATGATATTTTTACATACATATATGTAAATATACACACACACACACACACACACACACACACACACACACACAGAAATTATATATGTATAATTTCTGTACATCAGTCTTGCCACCATAAGCCTACAAAGGGCCTTGGAGAGAAGGTTCATTATTTAGTCAATAGGAAGTTCTTATTAGAATTGTGAAGTCTTTGCTGGGCGCAGTAGCTCATAGCCTGTAATCCCAGCACTTTGAGGCAGGTGGATTACCTGAGGTCAGGAGTTTGAGACCAGCCTTGCCACATGGTGAAACTTCATCTCTACTAAAAATACAAATATTAGCCAGGTAGGGTGGCACATGCTTGTAATCTCAGCTACTTGGGAGGCTGAAGCAGGAGAATTGCTTGAACCTGGAAGGTGGAGGTTGCAGTAAGCCGAAATTGCACCACTGCACTCCAGCCAGGGCGAGAGCAAGACTCTGTCTCCAAAAAAATAAAAAAAGAATTTTGAAATCTCAGAAAGCTAGGCTATCAATAGATAATGAAATTCAGTTCTCATATGTCCAGATAGACACCAAACTTTGGGACCACAGAAGTTATTAATGCTCATAGGCCTCACTTTCCTTATTCCTCTTATAAGATAAGAAGAATAAACATAAAGATTGTTGATGTTTCAGTGAGTGCCAAGATGCTGTGTCTTTTAGTTACCAAATTATATGCCTTTGGTTTCTTACATCCTCTTTCAGGTAAAATATGTAGGTACACTAAAAAGTGAAGGTGGAAGTTAGCAAATATTTCGTATTATATGCTTAAGACATGCTGAGGTTATAACAGACAAATGGACTTGGTTTTTTTTTGAACTACTGTAATACACAAATTTCTCTCACCATGTAATTAGAATTACATTTTTCATATAAAAATTGTCCCTTTTTCCCAGTAGAAAATGTGTATATTTCAGGCTGGGTACAGTGGCGCACGCCTGAAATCCCAGCACTTTGGGAGGCCAAGGCGGATGGATCACCTGAGTAGGAGTTCAAGAGCAGCCTGGCCAACATGGTGAAACCTTGTCTCTACTAAAAATATGAAGAATTAGCTGGGCGTGATGGTAGGCGCTTGTAATCCCAGCTCCTTGGGAAGCTAAGGCAGGAGAAATGCTTGAACACAGGAAGCAGAGATTGTAGTGAGCCAAGATCATGCCATCGCACTCCAGCGTAGGAGACAAGAGCAAAACTTTGTCTCAAAAAAAAAAAGAAAGAAAATGTGTATATTTCAAGTATTATACAGCAAAAACAAGCATAGTTTATAAATATTAAAATATCTTCTTTACTACTATTTTTAGTGTTGCCTGTAAGATGTTAGAAATAGAGCACACTTGAAATGGTTAGTTTTCATTTGGGAAGATGATTTTATTTTAGATGTCTAAAATACGGTATACTAATAAGTTTTTAATTCAACTTTTGAGTGTCTTTTTAAAAGTAAACATTGAGCTTTTGATCTTCGCTTACCAAGGTATGCTAGTTTTGAAAGGAGATACAATGACTTGGTTCTCTGAAGTGGAATACTGTAGATGAAGAGACATGATGGAAAGGAATATACATATCCCATAAAATATTAAAGACTTTTTAATGACAAAATGTATGTGTGAATTTTATGGACAGATAAGATCAATAAGGAATTAATCAAATATTGCTTCTAGTTTTAAGATCTGTTTACCTTAGAAAAACAAACAGCAGGCTGGGCAGGGCATCTCTGAAGAAAAGGCAGCAGCCTGTCAGGGACTTATAAATAAAATCCCACCTTCCCAGGGCAGAGCACCTGGGAAAAGGGGTGGTTGTGAATTCCACTGCAGCAGAATTAAATGTCCCTGCCCAGCAGCTCTAAAGGGAGCAACAGAGCTCCTAGCACAAACTTGAGCTCTGATAGGGGACAAACTGCCTCCTCAAGTGGCTTCCTGACCCCCATATATCCAAAAAGAAACCTCATACAGGAGAGTTCTGGCTAACATCTGGTGGATACCCTTTTGGGACTAACCTACCAGAGGAAAGAACAGGCAGAAATCCTTGCTGTTCAGCAGCTCCCGTGAGTGATCCCCAGGCAAGCAGGGTTTGGAGTGGACCTCCAGCAGTCTTGCAGCAGAGGGGCTTGACTGTTAGAAGGAAAACAAAAAGAGAAAGAAATAGCTTCAACTTCAACAGAAAGACATCCACTCAGAGACTCCTTCCGAAAGTCACCAACTTCAAAGCACAAAGGTAGAAAAACCCAAGAAGATGGGAAGAAACCAGCGCAAAAAGGATGAAAATCACCCTAAACCAGAACGTCTCTCCTTCTCCAAGGGATCACAACTCAGCAAGGGAACAAAGCTGGATGGAGGATGAGTCTGATGAATTAACAGAAACAGGTTTCAGAAAGTAGATAATAACAAAATTCCCTGAGCTAAAGGAACATGTTCTAACCCAATGCAAAGAAACTAAGAACCTTGAAAATAGGTTAGAAATGCTGACTAGAATAACAGGCTTAGAGAAGAACGTAAATGACTTGATAGAGAGGAAAAACACAGCATGAGAACTTCGCGAAGCATACACAAGTTTCAATAGCCGAATCGATCAGGCAGAAGAAAGGGTATCAGAGATTAAAGATCAACTCAGTGACGAGAAGGCAAGACTAGAGAAAAAAGAGTGAAAGGAAATGAACAAAGCCTCCAAGAAATATGGGATTATGTGAAAAGATGTAATTTGCATTTGATCGGTGTACCTGAATGTGACTGGGAGAATGAATCCAAGCTGGAAAACACTCTTCAGGATATTCTCCAGGAGAACTTTCCCAACCTAGCAAGGCAGACCAACATTCAAAGCCAAGAAATACAGAGAACACCACAAAGATATTCCTCAAGAAGAGCAACCCCAAGGCACGTAATCATCAGATTCACCAGGGTTGAAATGAAGGAAAAAATGCTAAGGGCAGCCAGAGAGAAAGGTCGGGTTACCCACAAAGGGAAGCCCATCAGACTCAAAACAGATCTCTCAGCAGAAACTCTATAAGCCAGAAGAGAGTGGGGGCCAATATTCAACATCCTTAAAGGAAAGAACTTTCTTCTTTTTTATTTTACTTTATTTTTTTATTTTATATATATATATATATATATATTTTTTTTTTTCCATGGGCACCTGGGGCTCCAGCTCCCCGGCTCCCAAGGAAAGAACTTTCAACCTAGAATTTCATATCCAGCCAAATTAAGCTTCATAAGCGAAGGAGAAAGAAAATCCTTTATGGAAAAGCAGTTGCTGAGAGATTTCATCACAACCAGGCCTGCCTTACAAGAGCTTCTGAAGGAAGCAATAAAACTAAACATGGAAAGGAACAACCAGTACCAGCCACTGCAAAAACGTACTAACTGATAAAGCCCATCGACATAATGAGGAAACTGTCAACTAACGGGTAAAACAACCAGCTAATGTCAAAATGGCAGGATCAGATTCACATATAACAATATTAACCTTAAATGTAAATGGGCTAAATCACCCAATTAAAAGACACAGATTGGCAAATTGGATAAAAAGTCAAAACCCATGGGTGTGCTGTATTTAGGAGACCCATCTCATGTGCAAAGACACAAATAGACTCAAAATAAAGGGATGGAAGAAGATTTATCAAGCAAATGGAGGGTAAAAAAAAAAAAGCAGGGGTTGCAATCCTAGTCTCTGATAAAACGGACCTTAAGCCAGCAAGTATCAAAAGAGACAAAAAAAGGCATTAAATAATGGTAAAAGGATCAATACAACAAGAAGAGCTAACGATCCTAAATATATATGCACCCAATAAAGGAGCACCCATGTACATAAAGCAAGTTCTTAACGACCTACAAAGAGACTTAGACTCCCACACAAAAATAGTGGGAGACTTTAATACTCCACTGTCAATATCAGACAAATGAGACAGAAAATCAACAATGATATCCAGGACTTGAATGCAGAGCTGGACCAAGTGGACCTAATAGACATCTACAGAACTCTCTACCCCAACTCCACAGAATATATATTCTTCTCAGTACCACATCATACTTACTCTAAAATTGAGCACATAATTAGAAGTAAATCACTCCTCAGCAAATGCAAAAGAACAGAAATTATAACAACCAGTCTCTCAGATGACAGTACAATTAAGTTAGAACTCAGGATTAAAAAACTCACCCAAAACCACACAACTACATGGAAACTGAACAACCTTCTCCTGAATGACTGCTGGATAAATAATGATATGAAAGCAGAAATAAAGATGTTCTTTGAAGCCAATGAGAATGAAGACACGACATAATAGAATCTCTGGGATACATTTAAAGCAGTGTCTAGGGGAAATTTATGGCACTAAATGCCCACATGAAAAGGAAAGATCTAAAAAATCGACACCCTATCGTCACAATTTAAAAAACTAGAGGGGCAAGATCAAACAAATTCAAAAGCTAGCAGAAGATAAGAAATAACTAAGATCAGAGCAGAACTGAAAGAGGGAGACCCAAAAAACCCTTCTAAAAAATCACTGAATCCAGAAGCTGTTTTTTTGAAAAGGTCAACAAAATAGATAGACTACTAGCCAGACTAATAGAAAAGAGAGAAGAATCAAATAGATGCAATAAAAAATGATAAAGGGGATATCACCACCAATTCCATAGAAATACAAACTACCATCAGAGATTACTACAAACACCTCTATGCACATAAACCAGTAAATCTAGAAGAAATGGACAAATTCCTGGACACTTACACCCTCCCAAAACTAAACCAGGAAGAAGTTGAATCCCTGAATAGACCAATAATGAGGTCTGAAGCTCAGCAGCAATTAATAGCCTACCATCCAAAAAAAGTCCAGGTCCAGATGGGTTCACAGTCAAATCCTACCAGTTGTACAAAGAGGAGCTGTTACCTTTCCTTCTGAAACTATTCCAAACAATACAAAAAGGGGGAATCCTCCCTAACTCATCTTAGGAGACCAACATCATCCTGATACCAAAACCAGGGAGAGACATAGCTAAAAATGAAAATTACAGGCCAATATCCATGATGAACATTGATACAAAAATCAAAAATCTTCAGTACAATACTGGCAAACCGAATGCAACAGGATATCAAAAAAGTTATCCATCACAATCAAGTAGGCTTCATCCTGGGGATGAAAGGCTGGTTCAACATACGCAAATCTATAAATGTAATCCACCACATAAACAGAACCAAAGACGAAAACCACATGATTATCTCAATAGATGCGGAGAAGGCCTTCAACAAAATTCAGTAGCCCTTTATGCTAAAAACTCTCAATAAACTAGCTATTGATGGAATGAATCTCAAAATAATAAAAGCTATTTACAACAAACTCACAGCCAGTATCATACTGAATGGGCAAAAACTGGAAGCATTGCCTTTGAAAACTGGCACTAGAGTGCCCTCTCTCACCACTCCTATTCAACATAGTATTGGAAATTTTAGCCAGAGCAATCAGGCAAGAAAAAGAAATAAAGGGTATTCAATTAGGAAAAGAGGAAGTCAAATTGTCTCTATTTGCAGATGACATGATTGTGTATTTAGAAGACCCCGTTGTCTCAGCTCAAAATTTCCTTAAGATGATAAGCAACTTCAGCAAAGTCTCAGGATACAAAATCAATGTGCAAAAATCACAAGCATTTCTATGTACCTATAACCTACAAACAGAGCCAAATCATGAGCAAACTCCTATTCACAATTGCTACAAAGAGAATAAAATACCTAGGAATGCAACTAACAAAGGATGTGAAAGACCTCTTCAAGGAGAACTACAAACCGCTGCTCAAGGAAATAAGAGAGGACAAACAGATGGAGAAACATTCCATGCTTATGGTTAGGAAAAATCAATATCGCGAAAATGGCCATACTGCCCAAAGTAATTTATAGATTCAGTGCTATTCTCATCTAGCTACCATTGACTTTCTTCACAAATCTGGAAAGAACCACGTTAAACTTTATATGGAACCAAGAAAGAACCCGCATAGTCAAAAATAGTAAGCAAAAAGAACAAAGCTGGAGACATCACGCTACTTGACTTCAAACTATACTATGCAGCTACAGTAATCAAAACAGCATGGTACAGGTACCAAAAACAGAGATATAGACCAATGGAACAGAACAGAGGTCTTGGACGCCACGCCACACATCTACAACCATCTGATCTTTGACAAAAACAAGCAATGGGGAAAGGACTCCTTGTTTAGTAAATGGTGTTGGGAAAACGGGCTATCCATGTACAGAAAGCTGAAACTGGATCCCTTCATTACACCTTATGCAAAAATTAACCATATCATAAAAACTCTAGAAGAAAATCTAGGCAATACCATTCAGGACATAGGCATAGGCAAGGAATTCATGACTAAAACACCAAAAGCAATGGCTACAAAACCAAAATAGACAAATGGGATCTAATTAAACTCCAGAACTTCTGCACAGCAAAAGAAACAATCACTAGAGTGAACCATCAACCAACATAATGGGAAAAATTTTTTGCAGTCTGCCCATCTGACAAAGGGCTAATATCCAGAATGTACGTAGAACTAAAATAGATTTACAACAAAAAAGTTACCCTATCCAAAAGTGGGTGAAAGGTATGAACAGACACTTTTCAAAAGAAGGCATTTATGAGGCAACAAACATATGAAAAAAATGCTCATCATCACTGGTCATTAGAGAAATGCAAATCAAAACCTCATTGAGATACCATGTCATGCCAATGAAAATGGCAGACATTAAAAAATCTGGAGACAATAGATGCTGGAAAGGATGTGGAGAAATAGGAACACTTTCACACTGTTGGTGGGAGTGCATATTTGTTCAACCATTGTGGAAGACAGTGTGGCAATTCCTAAAGGATCTAGAAATAGAAATTCCATTTGACCCAGCAATCCCATTACTGGGTATATACCCAAAGGATTATAAATCATTCCATTATAAAGACACATGCAATGTATGTTCACTGCAGCACTATTTACAATAGCAAAGGCCTGGAACCAACCCAAATGCCTATCAGTGATGGACTGGAGAAGGAAAATGTGGCACATATACACCATGGAATACTATGCAGCCATAAGAAAAGATGAGTTCAAGTCCTTTGCAGGACATGGGTAAATCTGGAAACCATCATTCTCAGCAAACTGACACAAGAACAGAAAACCAAACACTGCACATTCTCTCTCATAGGCAGGTGTTGAACAGTGAGAACACATGTACGCTGGAAGGAGAACATCACACACTGGGGTCTGTTGGGAGGTAGGAGGCTAGTGGAGGGATAGCAGTGGGTGGGGAGATTGGGGGGGGATAACATTGGGAGACAGATATCTAACGTAGGTATCGGGGGGATGGAGGCAGCAAACCATCATGGCATGTGTATACCTATGTAACAATCCTGCGAGATCTACACATGTACCTCAGAAATTAAAGTATAATATATATATAAAGAAAAACAGCAGTTTGAAAATATTTTGATTTCAGGATACCTTTATATTCTTAAAAATCGAGGACTCCTCTAGGCATTTTGCTTTTGTGGGGGTAACATTAAAACTGAAAAATGTTTTAAATTTTTTTATTAAAAAATTTTTTTTTGAGATAAGGCCTTACTCTGTCACCCAGGCTGGAGTACAGTGGCATGAACAAGGCTCACTGCAGTCTTGACCCTCCTGGGATCAAGTAGTCTTCCCGCCTCAGCCTCCTAGGTAACTGGGACCCCTGATGTGTGCCACTGCACCCGGCTAAGTTTTTGACGTTTTGTAGAGACAGTGTCTTGCTATAATGCCCAGGATGATCTCCAACTCCTGAGCTTAAATAATCATCCCATCTCAGCCTCACAAAGTGCTAGGATTATAGGCATGAGCCACTGTGCCTAGCTAGTTTATTTAAAAAACAAAAAACAGTAAACCCATTAAATGTTAACAGAACTAACATTTAAGTGAAAACTGGATTTTCAAGACAACAACAAAATTGAATGAGAAGAGTGGCATTGCTGTACATTTTTTGTGACTCTCCTTAGTGACTGATCTAATGGGAAACAGCTGGATTCTCATATCTGCTTCTGCATTTAAACTATGTTGTGATAAGTTATTTTGTTGGGAGTATTTGGAGAGCATCTGGTCTTGTGAAGAGAGGTGGTTGGAATAGTGATTATTTTATTAAAGTAGCTTTCCACCAGATCATGGTTGATATTCTTTAGAGTGTGCTGGTTTATCTTGCACTTTGAATGTATCTTTTATCCAAGTATGATTTTTGTAATGACATTCATTGTTCATTGGGAAAATACTGGTTCAATAAGTTATGCAGATCTTCCAAATGTTTCCAGATTTGTTATTTAGGATGTAAAAATAACATGCTCATTAAATTACCAACCTTATTAGAAAATTCTTGTACCAGGAAGCTGTCAAGCTCAGAATAGTGGTTGTAAATTTTTCAGAATTCTGATTTGGCTTGAGAGCTTTAGTTTTATCTTTAGGAACAAATAGTATCAATTGTTTTCCTTACTGTTAGAGGCTTAGTTTGTTTTTGAGAAACTATCTAACAGATACCCAAGTCTGAATAACAACAACTGCTTTGTCGGCCGGGCATGGTGGCTCACACCTGTAATCCAAGCACTCTGGAGGCCAAGGCGGGCGGATCACCTGAGGTCAGTAGTTCAAGAACAGCCTGACCAACATGGTGAAACCCCGTCTTAAAAAAAAAAAAAACAAAAACAAACATTGCTTTGTCATTCTGTTCAGTAAAAATGAAAAAAAAGTGGCTAGTTCAGCTAGCAACTCAATCACAGTGCTTTTCCTTGATCATGTTACTTTGGTCTGCAACAGAAGTGCTTTATGTGTGATTCCTGTTTTGTTATACACAATATTAAAGAGATTTCTACTGAAGAGTTGAGATTTAGTAAAGTTAATTTTTACTGCTTCATCCAAGGATGTTTCAAAGTGAAAATGACTCTATTTTTATTATTTAGACTAAGAGTCTTGCTCTGTTGCTCAAGCTGAAGGGCAGTGACATGATGCTAGCTTACTGTATCCTCAAATTTATGGGCTCAAGGGCTCCTTCCACTTCAGCCTCTCTGTAGCTACAAAAAGTATTTAACAATTAGCTGGAATATTCCCTTTTTGTAGTGATGGTGTCTAACTATGTTGCCCAGGCTAGTCTCCCAACTCCTGGCCTCAAGTGATCCTGTAGCCTTCGCCCACCAAAGTATTGAGATTACAGGCATGAGCCACTGTGCTTGGCCTTCTGTTTGTTTGTTTTCAACTCCAACCATATAGCACTGTAAAATGCGATGATTGCTGTTTCACTTTGCCATTGCCTTTCTTACCAGTAGTTTTACTCACTTTTGCCTTTGCATCATCTTTGTAAATGTTAGATTAGTGAAAAAGGCTTTCTCTCCAAGATCTTAGTATTGATAGAAAATAATTTAGACCACATATACCCTTGAAATGCCTAAATAGTGTAAGCAATCTGTAAAGATTCCTCAGTTCTTTGGAACTGCTGTTATGGATTTGCAATGACATTCTGAAACAGTCTTGCAGATCCATAGCCAACATCATACTGAATGGGCAAAAGCTCAAACCATCTCGCTTGAGAACTGGAACAAGACAAGGTCGCACCATTCCTATTTAACATAATACTGGAAGTTCTAGCCAGAGCAGTCAGGCAAGAGAAAGAAATAAAAGGCCTCCAAATAGGAAAATAAGGAGGAAAACTCTCTATTCACTGATGGTATGATTTTTGTTGAAGGCCTTCTCTGCATCTATTGAGATAATCATGTGGTTTTTGTTTTTGGTTCTGTTTATGTGGTGGATTGTGTTTATACACTTGTGTATGTTGAAACTAGCCTTGCATCCCCAGGATGAAGCCTACTTGATTGTGATGGATAAGTTTTTTGATGTCCTGTTGCATTCAGTTTGGCAGTACTGTATTGAAGATTTTTGCATTGATGTTCATCATGGATATTGGCCTGTAATTTTCTTTTTTAGTTGTGTCTCTCCTTGGTTTTGGTATCAGGATGATGTTGATCTCATAAAATGAGTAAGGGAGGATTTCCTCTTTTTATATTGTTTGGAATAGTTTCAGAAAGAAAGGTACCAGCTCCTCTACGTCTGGTAGAATTCAGCTGTGAACCCGTATGGATCTGGACGTTTTTTTGTTGGTAGGCTATTAATTGCTGCTCAACTTCAGACCTCATTATTGGTCTATTCAGGGATTCATCTTCTTCCTGGTTTAGTTTTGGGAGAATGTAAGTGTCCAGGAATTTATCCATTTCTTCTAGATTTACTGGTTAATGTGCATAGAGGTGTTTGTAGTAATCTCTGATGGTAGTTTGTATTTCTGTGGAATCGGTGTTGAGATCCCCTTTATTGTTTTCTAATGCATCTATTTGATTCTTCCCTCTTTTCTTTTTTATTAATCTGGCTAGCAGTCTATTTTGTTGATCTTTTCAAAAAAACCAGCTCCTAGATTTATTGATTTTTTTGAAGGGTTTTTTGTGTCTCTGTCTCCTTCAGTTCTGCTCTGATCTTAGTTATTTCTTGTCTTCTGCTAGCTTTTGAGGTTTTTTGATCTTGCTCCTATAGCTCTTTCAATTTTTATGATAGAGTGTCGATTTCCTTGCTTCTCATGTGGGCACTTATTGCTATGAATTTCCTTCTAGATACTGCTTTAAATGTGTCCCAGAGATTCTGGTACATTGTGTCTTCATTCTCGTTGATTTTGAAGAACATCTTTATTTCTGCCTTCATTTCATTGTTTATCCAGTCAATAGAGCCAGTTGTTCAGTTTCCATGAAATTGTACAGTTCTGAGTTAGTTTCTTAATCCTGAGTTCTGATTTGATTGCCCTGTGGTCTGAGAGACTGTTTGTTATGATTTCCATTCTTTTGCATTTGCTGAGGAGTGATTTACTTCCAATTATGTGGTCAATTTTAGATTGGGTGTGATGCAGTGCTGAAAAGAATGTATTTTCTGTGGATTTGGGGTGGAGATTTCTGTAGATGTCTTTTAGGTCTACTTGGTCCAGATCTGAGTTCAAGTCCTGGATATCCTTGTTAATTTTCTGTCTTGCTAATCTGTCTAATATTGACAGTGGAGTGTTAAAGTCTCCTACTGTTACTGTGTGGGAGTCTAAGTCTCTTTGTAGGTCATTAAGAACTTGTTTTATCTACCTGGGTGCTCCTGTATTGGGTGCATATATATTTAGGATCGTTAGCTCTTCTTGTTGCATTGATCCTTTTACCATTATGTAAAGCCCTTTTTTGTCTGTTTTGATCTTTGTTGGTTTAAAGTCTATTTTATCAGAGACTAGGATTGCAACCCTTGCTTTTTTTTTGCTCTCCGTTTGCTTGGTAAATCTTCCTCCATTTAGCCTATGTGTGTCCTTGCATGTGAGATGGGTTTCCTGAATACGGCACACTGATGCATCTTGACTTTTTATCCAGTTTGCCAGTCTGTGTCTTTTAATTGGGGCATTTAGCCCATTTACATTTAAGGTTAATATTGTTATGTGTGAATTTGATCCTGCCATTTTGACATTAGCTGTTTGTTTTGCCCCTTAGTTGACACAGTTTTTTCATTGTGTTGATGGTCTTTACCAGTTAGTACGTTTTTGCAGTGGCTAGTGCTGGTTGTTCTTTTCCATGTTTAGTACTTCTTTCAGGAGATCTCATAAGGCAGGCCTGGTAGTGACAAAATCACTCAGCAATTGCTTGTTTGTAAAGCATTTTATTTCTCCTTTGCTTATGAAGCTTTATTTGGCTGTATTTGAAATTCTAGGTTGAAAGTTCTTTTCTTTAAGGATCCTGAATATTGGCCCCCAGTCTCTTCTGGCTTGTAGGGTTTCTGCTGAGAGATCTGTTTTGAGTCTGATGGGCTTCCCTTTGTGGGTAACCCGACCTTTCTCTCTGGCTGCCCTTAGCATTTTTTCCTTCATTTCAACCCTGGCGAATCTGATGTTTATGTGCCTTGGGGTTGCTCTTCTTGAGGAATATCTTTGTGGTGTTTTTGTATTTCCTGGACTTGAATGTTGGCCTGCCTTGCTAGGTTGGGGAAGTTCTCCTCGATAGTATCCTGGAGAATGTTTTCCAGCTTGGATTCATTCTCTCCGTCACATTCAGGTACACCTATCAAACGTAGATTAGGTCTTTTCTCATAATCCTATATTTCTTGAAGGCTTTGTTTATTTCTTTTCACTCTTTTTTCTCTATTCTTGCCTTCTCATTTTATTTCATTGAATTTTCAATCTCTGATATCCTTTTTTCTACTTGATCATTTCAACTGTTGAAACTTGGGTATGCTTTGTGAAGTTCTTGTGCTGTGTTTTTTCAGCTCTATCAAGTCGTTTATGTTCTTCTTTAAGCTGGTCTTTCTAGTTAGCATTTCATCTAACCTTTTTTCAAAGTTCTTAGTTTCTTTGCATTGGGTTAGAACATGTTCCTTTAGCTCAGGGAAGTTTGTTATTACCCACCTTCTGAAGCCTGTTTCTGTTAATTCATCAGACTCATTCTCCATCCAGCTTTGTTCCCTTGCTGATTAGCAGTTGTGATCCCTTCGAGAAGGCGAGGCGTTCTTGTTTTTGGTGTTTCATCCTTTTTGTGCTGGCTTCTTCCCATCTTAGTGGATTTATCTCTCTGTGGTCTTTGTATTTGGTGACTTTCGTGTGGGTTCTCTGAGTGGACATCCTTTTTGTTGATGTTGAAGTTCTTTCTGTTTTTTAGTTTTCTTTCTAATAGGCCCCTCTGCTGCAGGACTGCTGGAGGTCCACTCCATATCCTGCTTGCCTGGGGATCACCCGTGGGGGCTGCAAAACAGTAAGGGTTGCTGCTGGTTTCTTCTTCTGTTATCTTTGTCCCAGAAGGGTACCCACCAGACGTCAGCCTGAGCTCTCCTTTTTGAGTTGTCTCTTTGGATATATAGGGGTCAGGGAGCTGCTTGAGGAGACAGTCTGTCGCTTGTCTCTTTGGATATATGGGGGTCAGGGAGCTGCTTGAGGAGACAGTCTGTCCCTTATAGGAACTCAAGTGCTGAGCTGGGAGCTCCATTGTTTCGTTCAGAGCTGATGGGCAGGTAAATTTAAGTCTGCTGCAGCAGAACTGATAACTGCCCTTTTCCCCAGGTGCTCTGTCCTGGGAAGATGAGGGTAATTTCTAAGTTCCAGACATGCTGCTGCCCTTTTTTCAGAAATGCCCTGCCCAGCAAGGAGATAGTCTAGTCACAGTCTGCCAGCAGAGGCGTTGCTGATCTGCCATGGGGTTTGCCCAGCTGCTGTGTGAACTTCTTGTGGTTTTGTTTACAGAGTACAGTTAGAACTGTCTCAGTAATGGTGGTCTGCCTCAGTAATAGTGGACTGCCTCGGTAATGGAGGACTGCCTCAGTATAGGTGGATTGCCTTAGTAATGGCAGACTGCCTCAGTAATGCAGGACTGCCTGGGTAATACAGGACTGCCTCAGTTAAGGTGGACTGCCTCGGTAGTGGTGGACTGCCTCGGTAATGACTGACGCCCTTCCCCCCACCAAGCTGGACCATCCTGGGTCCAGCTGTGCTTGCTGCAAAACTCTCAGTCCAGAGCGTTTCAGATTCCTGGTCTTTGTGGGGGTGGGACCTGCTGAGCCAGATCACCTGGCTCCCTGTTTTAGCCCCCTTTTTTTCAGTTTAATGGGCGGCTCTGTCTCCCAGGCATTCCAGGAGCCAGTTGAAACAGCCACCCAGATTTGTGTGAGTTTTTGTGTGGAGACCTGCAGCGCTGGCTGAAACAGCTGTGCTAGAATCTCGTGGTGCTTTTCAGTCTGGGAATCTCCTGGTCTGTGGGCAGTAAAAACTTGTGTGGAAATGCGGTGATCACTCACCCTCTGCGTTGTTCTTGCTGGGAACTCTACTCCAGAGGTGTTCCTATTCAGCAATCTTGAATCTCCAAAATCAGTAGCATTTCTATACACCAAAAACTTTCTAGCTAAGAGCCAAATCAAGAACACAGTCCCGTTTACAGTAGCCACACACACACACAAATGAAGGACCTAAGAATTAGCTAACCCAGGAGGCAAAAGATCTGTCAAGGAGACATACAAAACATTGTTGAAAATTCATGCTTATGGATTAAAAGAATATCATTAAAATAGCCATACTGCCCAAAGTAATTTACAGATTTAGGGTTATTTCTGTCAAACTACCAATGTAATTTTTCACAGAATTAGCGAAAACTATTTTAAAATTCATATAGGACCAAAAAAGAGCCTGAATAGTGAAAGCAATTCAAGCAAAAAGAACAAAGCCAGTGGCGTCACATTACTTGACTTCAAACTATACTATTAAGCTACAGTGACCCAAACAGCATGGCACTAATACAAAAACAGACATGTAGACCAATTGAACAGAATAGAGAACCCGGAAATAAAGCTGCACACCTACAACTGTCTGATCTCTGACAGTGTCAAGAAAAGTAATGGGGTCTGGGCACAGTGGCTAACGCCTATAATCCCAGCACTTTGGGAGGCTAAGGCAGGTGCGTTACTTGAGGTCAGGAGTTCAAGACCAGTATGGCCAACATGGTCAAACCCCATCTCTACTAAAAAAAAAAAAAAAAAAAAACAAAGCAAAAATAGCTGGGCATGGCAGTATATGCCTGTAATCCCAGCTACTCAGGAGGCTGAGGCACGGTAATTGCCTGAACCCAGGAGATAGAGGTTGCAGTGGGCCAAGATCAGGCCACTGCACTACAACCTAGGCAACACAGTGAGACTCCATCTCAAAAAAATGTAATGGGAAAGGACTGATTCAACAAATGGTGCGAGGATAACTCATTCACTATGTGCCAAAGAATGAAACTGGACCCCTACTTTTCACCATATATAAAAATTTAACTTGAGATGGATTAAAGATTCAAATATAAGATCTCAAACTATAAAAGTCCTAGAAGAAAACCCAGGAAATATCCTTCTTGACATTGGCTTTGGCAAAGAATTTATGGCTAACTTGCCAAAAGCAATTGCAACAAAAACAAAAATTGATGAGTGGAACCTAACTAAACTAAGGAGCTTCTGCACAGTAGAAGATATTATCAACAGAGTAAACAGACAGCCTACAGAATGGAAGAAAATATTTGCAAATTATATATCTGACAAAGGTCTAACCAGAATCAATAAAATTCAATAAGAAAAAAATCAACAAGAAAAAGACAACCCCATTAAAAAATGGATAAAGGACATGAACAGGCACTTCTGAAAAGAAGACATGCAAACAGTCAACAAACATGAAAAGATGCTCATCATCACTTATCATCAGAGAAGTGCAAATCAGAACCACAGTTAAATACTATCTCATACCTGTCAAAATGACTCTTATTAAAAAGTCAAAAAACAGATGCTGGTGGGGCTGTAGAGAAAATGGAACACTTCTTCACTGTTGGTGGGAATGTAAATTAGTTTAGCCACTGTGGAAAGCAGTTTGAAGATTTCTTAAACTAAAAATACAACTACCATTTGACCCAGCAATGCCATTACTGGCTATATACACAAGGGAAAATAAATCTTTCTATAAAAAAGACAAATGCACTTGTATGTTTATCACAGCACTACTTAAAACAGCCAAGACATGGAATCAGCCAAGGTGTTCATTGACAGTGGATTGGATAAATAAAAAACTGGTACATATACACCATGGAATGCTACACAGCCATAAAAGGAATAAGATCATGTTTTTTGTAGCAACATGAATGGCCATTATCCTAAGCAAATTAATACAGGAATAGAAAACCAGATACTACATGTTCTCACTTATAAGTGGGAGCTGAACATTAAGTACACATGGGCATAAAGATGGGAACAATAGACAGTGAGAACTACTAGAAAGTGGGAGTGAGGGGTGTTTGGGCTCAAAAACTACCTCTCGGATACTGTGCTCACTACCTGGGTGACGAGATCATCTCTACCCTAAACCTGTACTGGTACCTCCTGAATCTAAAATAAAAGCTGAAATTATTATTTTTAAAATCTAAGGTTATAGTTACCTTTCCTTGAATGCTCCTTCCATGACTTCATAAAGAAAAGAACAGATGTTCTCTGTTACCACCCAATTACAATCTTTATTAAGTATATAATATGCCCTAGAAGGCAAAATTTTAAAAAGCTATATTTTACACATTTGAAAATAATAAGATAATTCATTCAGCTACATGTTACACATTATCACAGGCATCAAGGTATTTTGGAAATACTTCTACTAATTCTGGAAATGTTGTTCCTGATTCTTGTGTGCAAAGAACAGCATCAACTAGCAGATTAATTTCCAAATTGTTTTGGAGAACTTAAACAACAAGGTCTCCAAACTTCCTATTCCCTACCCTAAGAAAGTTAGGACACCTTTGCCTTCACTTCTTAATTGTTCTTAGCAGAATGTAACAAGTATTACTCAGCAAGCCAGCTCTTCTCTTTGCTTCCTGGGATCTTTAAAAGAAAAAAATCACCCTTCGTTGTATTTTCTATGAGTAAATATCTCTATCACTTATGCTTACACATTTCATAGCTAGCATAAAACAAAGCCTATATTTAATGGACTTTATCATTTGTGAAAAGCTTGCTATGTCTGCAATCATGAATTATATACTTTGTCTCTTTGAAAATAAGTGTAGACTTAAAATTGTTTCTATTTCTCCCATCTCTCAGGATGCAAAAATTGAAGCAGAAGAATTTACTAGGAAACTGTATGTTGAACTCAAGTCTTCACCTCAGCCTCACCTGGTTCCTTTTCTTAAGGTAGAGTTATGTGTTACTTAGAAGAAATATGTTGGATTAGATTACTCTAAAATAATTAAAAACCAGAATATTTCAATATGACAGCAATTAAATGTGAAGATACTGACAGTGTGGGAGAAACCTCTGAGTGCTTTTGTAATCCATAAAGCACATTCGTAGTATTCTTTTAATTTGAATGCTTTGAAAAAAGAGAAGTAACATCTTATTCATGATCATAAATTCATGATTATATTGTTTAATGCTTGTATAGGAATAAACAGTCATACAACAGAGATAGTTCAGGTTTGGTATCAGACCACCATAATAAAACTAATATCATAGTCAAGTGATTACATGAACTTTTTGGTTTCTAAATGGATATAAAAGTTTTTATGGTATACTTGAGTCTATTAGGTATATAATAGCATTATATTTGAAAAACAGTTACATATATGAATTAAAAAATACTTTATTGCTAAAAACTGCTGACAGTCATCTGAACCTTCTGCAAGTTACAACATTTTTGATGGTGAAGAGTCTTGCCTCAATGTTGATGGCTTTTGACTGGTCAAGGTGGTGGTCACTGAAGGTGGTCACACACCCGGCTGTTGCAATGTCTTAAATTAAGACAGCAGTGCAGTGCAGTTTGTGTCATCAGTTGATTCTTTCCTTCACAAAGGATTTCTCTGTAGCATGCAATGCTGTCTGGTAGCATTTCACACACAGCAGAACTTCTTTGAAAATTGGAGTCAGTTCTCTCACACCCTGCTATTGCTTAATTAACTAGGTTATTGTCATATTCTAAATCCTTTGTTATCATCTTAACAATATTCATAGTGTTTGACCAGGAGTAGATTTCATCTCAAGAAACCATTTTCTTTGCCCATCTGTAAGCAGCAACTCCTCATCTCGTCCAATTTTATCAGGAGATTGCAGCAATTTGGTCACATCTTCAGGCTCCACTTCTAGTTGTGGTTCTCTTGCTATTTCTACCATATTTGCAGTGACTTCCTCCACTGAAGTTTTGAACCCCTTAAAGTCATCCATGAGGATGGGAATCCACTTCTTATAAACTCCTGTTAGTGTTGATATTTTGATCTCCTTCCATGATTCACAAATATACTTAATGGCATCTAGAATGGTTAATCTTTTCCAGAAGATTTTAAATTGACTTTTCCCCCATATACATTAGAGACACTGTCTATGGCATCTGTAGTCTTACAAAAATCAGTTTTATTGATCTCCTTGTACATCACCATCAGAACTTTCAGGTGACCAGGTGTATTGTCAATGAGTGATAATATTTTGAAAAGAATCTTTTTTTTCCCCCCTGAGCAGTAGTTCTCAACAGTGTGCTTAAAATATTCAGTAAACCATGCTGTAAACAGATGTGCTGTCATCCAGGCCTTGTTCATTGACAGAGTACAGGCAGAGTAGGTCTAGCATAATTCTTAAGAGCCCCAGGCGTTTTGGAATAATAAATGAGCATTGGCTTCAATTTGAAGTCACCAGCTGCATTAGCCCTTAACAAGAAAGTCAGCATGTCCTTTGTAGGTTTGAAGCCATGCATTGACTTTTCCTCAGTGAAAAGTTATGAAAGACCTAGCTTCTTCCAATAGAAGGCTCTTTTGTCTCCACTGAAAATCTGTTGTTGGCCTGGTTTGGTGGCTCACACCTGTAATCCCAGCACTTTGAGGGGCCAGGGCGGATGGATCACCTGAGATTAGGAGTTTAAGACCAGCCTGGCCAACATGGAGAAACACCATCTCTACTAAAAAAATATATATATATAAAAATTAGCTGGGCATGGTGGCGTGTGCCTGTAGTCCCAGCTACTTGGGAAACTGAGACAGGAGAATTGCTTGAACCGGGAGGCAGAGGTGGCAGTGAGCTGATATCGTGCCATTGCACCCCAGTCTGAGTAACAGGGTGAGACTCTGTCTCAAAAAAAAAAAAAAAAGAAAAAAAAAATAGCTAGATCTTCTGGATGATTTGCTGCAGTTTCTACATCAGTACTTGCAGCTTAACCTTGTACTTTTATGTTAGTTATCAAGAAAGCTTCTTTCCTTAAACCTCATAAGCCAGCCTCTGCTAACTTCATACTTCTGCAGCTTCCTCACTTCAGCCTTCACAGAATTGAAGAGTTAGTGCTTTACTCTGGATTAGACTTTTGCTTAAGGGATAGTTGTAGCTGGTTTGATCTTCTGTCTACATCACTCAAACTTTCTCCATGTCAGCAATAAGGCTGTTTTGTTTTCTTATTATTTATATGTCACACGGAGTAGCCCTTTGAATTTTCTTTAAGAACTTTTCTTTTGCATTCACAACTTGGCTGTTTGGCACAAGAGCCCTAACTTTTCATCTCTCATGGCTAAACAAATGAAAACTCCAGGATTAAAAGGCAGAACCTACTAGTTTTTAGTTTGAACTGCCTTTACTTTTTCAGTAGGATACAAAGATAGGCACTGACTTAAAATCCAGTCAGAAAGTGTGCTTGGCTAGGTGTGGTGCCTTACGCCTGTATAATCCCAGCACTTTGGGAGGCCAAGGTTGGCAGATCACCTGAGGTCAGAAGATGGAGACCAACAAAAATTAGCTCATGGTGGCATGCACCTGTAGTCCCAGCTACTCAGTAGGCTGAGGGTGGCGAATCACTTGAACCCAGGAGGCAGAGGTTGCAGAGAGCCAAGATCACATCACTGCACTCCAGCCTGGGCAACAGAGTGAGACTCCGTCTCAAAAAAAGAAAAGAAAAAGAAAATATGCTAGCTCAATTAAGAAAATTCTTTCAGATTATAAAATTCACTTTGTATTTAATTTTGTTTGAATGTAAAGTTTTTTTTTTATTAAAAAAAAATTTTTTTTAGATGAGGTTTTGCTCTGTCACCCAGGCTGGAATGTAGTGATATGATCACAGCTCACTGCAACCTCAACCTCCCAGGCCCAAGTGATCCTCCTGCCTTAGCCCCTGCGGTATCCCTACTAATTGTGTTTTTTTGTTTTTTTTTTTTTTTGGAGAGACAGGGTTTCACCATGTTGCGCAGGCTTTTAAAGACTATTTCTTCCTTTCTGTCTTTTTTTTTTTTTGGTTTGTGAGGATGGGGTCTTGCTCTGTTGCTCAGGCTGAAGTTTAGTGGCATGATTTCAACTCATTGTAACCTCTGCATTCCAGGCTCAGAGAGTCCTCCCACCTCAGCCTCCCGAGTAGCTGGGATTACAGGTGTGTGCCACCATGCCCAACTAATTTTTGTTATGTTTAGTAGAGATGAGGTTTTGCCACGTTGCCTAGGCTGGTCAAAACTCCTAGCCTCAAGTGATCTCCTTCCTTGGCCTTCCAGAGTGCTGAGATTAGAGGCATGAGCCAGGCCTTTAACAACTATTTCTATCCAAAGTTTGAGAGTTATTTAGTGAAGAAACCTAGATTCTGCTGTGGTTTAAATAAACTTATAGATACTGAAGTTATTAATAATCATTTATAGGATTTAGATGATTATATAAAAGTATAATACAGTGTTTTACCAAATTGATAATAAGGAATACAAGTAAGTTTAATACTGAGATAATTTCATATTGGAAAACAAGCACTTTTGGGCTTCAAATTGATTGTGTCTTGCATATTGACAGGATACAAATAAGTGATACCAGCTGTCTTCAACTGAAATACTTGATACACTTTTGATTGGTTTTAAATTGTAAAGGTATGAAATACCAAATTTTGTTTTACAAGTAGGTGATTTGTTATCAGTGTTTTCTTTCCATTCCCCCACGTTTCTAGAAAAGTGTGGTTGCCTTACGACAACTTCTGCCTAACTCCCAGAGCTTCATCCAGCAATGTGTTCAGCAGACTTCTAGTGAGGTAGTCATTGCTAACTGTACTACAACAGTAACAACTTCTCCTGTGGTGACAACAACAGTGTCCTCAAGCCAGTCCGAAAAGTCTTTTATTGTTTCTGGAGCAACAGCACCCAGAACTGTGTCAGTGCAAACTTTGAATCCGCTTGCTGGTCCAGGGGGAGCAAAAGCTGGAGTTGTGACACTTCATTCTGTGGGCCCAGCTGCTGCAACAGGAGGAACTACAGCTGGAACTGTTTTGCTTCAGACTTCAAAACCACTTGTGACATCTGTACCAAACACAGTGACAGTGGTCTCACTGCAGCCTGAAAAGCCAGTTGTCTCTGGAACAGCGGTAGCACTGTCCCTTCCAGCAGTAACTTTTGGAGAAACTTCAGGTGCAGCCATTTGTCTTCCATCTGTGAAACCTATTGTTACTTCTGCTGGGACCACATCTGACAAGCCTGTTATTGGCACTCCAATTCAAATCAAACTTACCCAACCAGGCCCTGTCCTTTCACAACCAGCTGGGATTCCACAGGCAGTTAAAGTCAAGCAACTAGTGAGTAACATTTTGTTCCTTTCTCATTTATTTTGAAAACTTTAAACATTCAGAAAATTGGCAAGACTAGCAAAAAACTGGCAAGGCTGTATACTACTTACGGGTTTGACCAATTATTTTTACCTCATTTGCTTTGTTTTTCTCTTTCTACTCTCACCTACGAACACACCCATAAGTCCTTTTTTTTTTTTGGAGACAGAGGGTCATTCTGTCACCTAGGATGGAGTGCAGTGGCGCGATCTCAGCTCACTGTAACCTCCACATCCCAGGTTCAAGCGATTGTCATACCTAAGCCTCCTGAGTAGCTGGGATTACAGCGGTACTCCACCATGCCTAATTTTTGTATTTTTATTAGAGATGGGGTTTCTACATGTTGGCCAGGCTGGTCTTGAACTCCTGGCCTTAAAGTGATCCACCCACCTTGTTCTCCCAAAGCACTGGGATTACAGACAGGCATGAGCCACCATACCTGGCAGCAAACACACACATAAGTTTTTACTGAATCATCTGAGATTGGTGGCAAAAATTATGACAATGCACAGTGGATGTATCTCCTTAAAGGGTTTTTTAAAAAAGCGTAATCAGAACTTACCTGTCGTCACACATAGGAAATTAATATTGGTACAGTATTTCTGTAGTTGTCCAAATAATGTCCTTTTATTTTTATTTTTATTGTACAGATAGGGTCTTGCTGTGTTGCTTAGGCTGGTCTCAAACTCTTGGCCTCAAGTGATCCTCTCGATTTAGATCTCCCAAAGCGTTGACATTACAGGCGTGAGCCACTGCACCCAGCTACTTTGGGCTCATTTAATCTAGAATAGTTCTCTAGCTTTTTGTGATTGTTTATTATATTGTAATGTTTTAAGTGCCCAGAATATTTGCAGAATATTCCTTTGTTTTGTCTGATTGTTGTATTTTTTGCTAAACTTGGTAGGTTGGGAGGTTCTTGGGTGAAAAAAGGGCATTTTAGCTGTTTGTCGATTAGCGTTTAGAATGTTCTTCTTTATTCAGCATAAGTTTTACCAGAAAACTATGAAAGTATTGTTAACCCATGGGAGATACTACGTGGTGCATTAATTAAAAATCATGATTTTTTAGTGCAGTTCTTCCCTATCTTTTACGATAACAGAGCTTGCTGTTCTTTTGGTGATTGTCTTTGTTCTCTTTGTAATGGTTTGCATTAGAGGCTGTGTTTTAAATCTCTGTTTTGGTTCATTCTGCTGCTTGTGTAGCCTTTCGAGCCTTGTTTATGTGATCAGGATAAGAGGTATCTGAATGATTATCTTCTGAGGCAAGAGGGCAACTTTGGACATAGAATGAAAGGAGTTGACGAGTGACCAGAATTAGAGAGTATTCAAACTCTTGAGCAGACAAAGTGATGGTCGTTTCCTGGGCACTAATCTTTTCTCCTCCTTTCCCACTCAGTGTCTCATTTTCAAATGGAGAAATGTAACTGCCTTACAGGGTTTCTCTTGGGAATTTAATCTCTGAGATGAACACAACATCTTTAGAAGTGGTGATTCTTAAACATTGTTCTGGGCAGCCAGGTTTAGAAACCTCTGGAATAGAGGAACTGTACCAAGGAAAGTCCTCTTTTTGGTAGCACTGAACAGAATTGAAATGTTCTTTATGTGTCATAGTTGATTGTTGAATCAATGCTAATCTTTATTGAGCATCTGTGGCAGATAGGTCCCTGGGGTGAAATGATACTTTATAGCTACATAGTTTTAAAAGCATGTCATTATGTGCTATGGATTTTAAAATAATTTTATTATAGAAAGGTAGGGAGAAAACTAAGAATTCAGAAATTCTGAGTTGACTTATCCCGTAACAGTCAAATGGCTGGGCGTGGTGGCTCATGCCTATAGTCCCAGAACTTTGGGAGGCCAAGGTAGGTGGATCACCTAAGGTCAGGAGTTCGAGACCAGCTTGCCCAACATGGCAAAACCCCGTCTCTACTAAAAATAGAAAAAATTAGCTGGTTGTGGTGGAGGGCACCTTTAATCCTAGCTACTTGGGAGGCTGAGGCAGGAGGATCACTTGAACCTGGAAGGCAGAGGTTGCAGTGAGCCAAGATGGTGCCACTGTACTCCAGCCTGGGCGACAAGAGCAAAGCTCCCTCTCAAAAACAAAACAAAACAAAAAAACAACAGGAATGGATCTCAGGGATCTCAGACTAGAACTCAGATGACTTTTCCATTAAGGGTTTGGTGCTTTTAGAAAGAATTTGTAGGTTTCTGGAATGTCCTGAAGCAGAAATCTGTCTCATATATCTTGACAGCATTTTTGTTTTGTAGATTTGACTTATACATTATAAATCATTTCACTAAAGAAATAATGTAACAAAATCTGATGGTAAATTTTAGTGTTTTTTTACTTCCTACTTTCATTCTTAAAGGAATGTGAAATAACTTAATTTTCCCTGTGAATTCTGCTTTCTTAGTTTGTCCTTTGTTTCAGGTTTAGCAAGTAAATTTGATGTTAGTATTTACACTTACCTGTTTAAAGCGGCAAGAGCCAGAATGGCCAGAGACTGAAGAAGCATTGTAATTTATTTCACAAGAGATTTACCTGGAGCAAAACAACATAAACCATTCTGTATGGTAATGCCATAGAGAGGATTGAACTACGGCATTCTTTCAAGTAAACTAAGTTAGAAAATTAATATTACTCGAGTCTGAAAGTAATTAAAGAATACCATCAGTGAATCATTATAAACCAAAGTCCAATTTAATCTCAGGTCTAAGTCAGGAGGAAAACAAGGTGCTAGAAAATAACGTATTTCATGCAGCCTATAAGAAATATGGCAAATAATAATTTAAAATATAAAAATCACTGCACTGGATCAAATCTGTGGTTCATGTAACTCTATATGGTCTGAAGAATACACACTTATTTCCTTTAACAATCAGAGATTTTAAAATTCCTTCTTAATGTTTATTTCTCATTTGTATTCTTTATTATTTTTTTTTTTTTGAGACAGCATTTCACTTCCGTCACCCAGGTGGTTAGAGTGCAGTGGCATAATCATGGCTCACTGCAGTCTTGACTTTCTGGGCTCAGAGGATCCTCCCACCTCAGCCTCCTGACTAGCTGGGACTGCAGGAGCAGGCCATCATACCTGGCTAGTTTTTTTGTATTTTTAGTAGAGATAGGGTTTCGTCATGTTGCCCAGGCCAGGCTTGAATTCCTGAGCTCGAGTGATCCGCTTAATACTGTGGTTTTATGTGGTACTTTAATGAATTCTCTTACATTGTTACTCATTCTGTTTTTCTCAGCAGATGTGCAGGAATATGCCTTCTATATTTCTGTTAGACTAGACACATGTTTTGTTCCAGGTGTTAGAGTCATTAAGACAAGAAGTGATGGGGATCAAAGGTTGTGAAGTCCTAACTCAAAACTTTGTGTTACATTTTTGTGTACTCATCAAAACTGGTATGAAGACCAACTGATGTCAACCTACGTAACAGAGAGGCTTTCTAAAAGATTAAGATATTTAATTGGGAATAGAGCATTGCAATGGGAATACAGGTGCCATAGTAAACTGTGTATATTCAGGGAGGTGAAGGAAGACAAAGGCTTTTTAAATTTTTAATTGTCAAAGGCTCAGGGTCTTATTTTGTTGCCTAACTTGGAGTGCAGCGGTGCCATCATGGCTCACTGTAGCCTCGATCTCCTGGGCTCAAGCAGTCCTCCTGCCTCAGCCTCCTGAGTAACTAGATGCACGCCATCATGCCTGGCTAATTAAAAAACTTTTTTTTTTTTTGTTACAAACAGAGTCTTGCTATATTGCCCAATCTGGTTTCAAAATCCTGGCCTCAAGCATTCTTCCTGAGTAAAGGAGGATAAAAGGAAAAGTGAGGAGAATTACATAGTTGTTTTTGAAATGATTATTCTTGACTACAAAGCTCAGTAGCAAGGGCGACACCAGTCCGTGTTTAAATAGTCAGTTGCTGAACAAATGATGTCCTTGCAGAAGTGTTTTTTGTGTACTGTTGCTGTGGCCTTTGTGCAAGGTTGTGGTTTTGGTGGTCTATTGGGATAGTTTTTGTTATTAGGCATACAAGCATGAGAACCCTCTCTTCTTAGCCTTCCCTAGCTCTATTTGTCAGAGTTTTTGTTTTTTTGTTTTCTTTCAAACACAAGTGACTTCATTTTGATTCTGACAGCTTTCACACTGGTATGCAATTTTTGAATATTACTGTCTTTCATAATTAAAATACTGCAAAGAATACCAATAAGGAGCATCAAAGGAGCATCAAGGAGGACAGTGCAAATAATAGGAAATAAGCTGGAATTGTTGGGCATGTTTCTCTTGAGTTTCAGTGTGAATGCATAAAATGGGACCTGTATATTGCTTTGTATAGTTTAAACCTGATCCCTAGAACTGTAGTACATGAATATGATCTCAGCTTCATTGAAATATATTATATTAAAAAGAGTTCTTGGCTGTTCTCAAAGAATAAAGGCAATTGAATTATTCTAACTAATATTTCTTCTTTAGGGGCATTAGTTGCTATAGGATTACTTACCAGGACATGTTGTGTTTCTTGTTACTTTTTGAAGTAATACACATCAGACTTTTAAATTTTATTTACAAAAACTTAGAAAATTAAATACATTGACCTCCAAAAATTCTGTTTAGAAGTCTGTCTCTTGGCAAGACCATGGCATATTTATATTTGTCATATATGAGTTTAAGTTATAAGTTCACCATCAATACTTGGCTGGAAAACATGATGACTGTTTTTCTACCTGTTTTGTTTTGTCTTGTTTTTTGAGACAGGGTTTCACTCTGTCACCCAGGCTGGAGTGCAGTGTTGCAATCTCGGCTCACTGCAGCCTCTGCCTCCTGTGTTCAAGTGATGGTTTAAGAAAATACTTTAGGCAGGGTATGGTGGCTCATGTCTGTAATCCCAGCACTTTGGGAGGCCAAGGTGGGTGGATTGCTTGAGGTCAGGATGGCCAATGTGACGAAACCTCGTCTTTACTAAATATACAAAAATTAGGTGGGTGTGGTGGCGCCTGCCTGTAATCCCAGGTGCTTCGGAGGGTGAGGCAGGAGAATCACTTGAACCCAGGAGGTGGAAGTTGCAGTGGGCTAAGATGGCGCCACTGCCCTCCAGCCTAGGTGACAGCGAGACTCCATCTCAAAAAAAAGAAAATACTTTGTTAAAATGGCACATGAAAAATTCTTATCTTTTAGAGATATATTTTGAAATATTTATGGATAAAATGATCTATCTGAGATTTGCCTTAAAATATTTGAGGGTGGCAGGGAAGTGGGTAGGGGTGTAGATTAAACTAGATTGATCAAGAATTATTCATTGTTGAAGCTGGGTGATGGCATAGGTGGGTTTTTTTTATCCTATTTTTGAATATGCTTTAAATTTTCCACTATAAGTTAACAATTGGAAATAGGATTTACAGGGAGATTTAAATTGAGCATTGTGAAATAAAATTTAAATTCCACTCTAAAAATAATGTATGTGAGATAGTAATGTTTTTTACTTTTGAAGAAGATAATTTTGCTTCATACAAATTTAAAGTAGGAATTCTTGTTATACTAAGAGAAAGGTATATTTATGGCTGGGTGAACACAATTTGTTAAAACTGAAAGCTTGTTCTTTTCTAAAGCCTTAAGTTGACTATATTGATAGTTCTCATTGTTTCAGGTGGTTCAGCAGCCTTCAGGAGGCAATGAAAAACAAGTGACCACACTTTCACATTCCTCTGCATTGACCATTCAGAAATCTGGACAGAAGGCGATGCCAGTGAACACCGTAATACCTACCAGTCAGTTTCCTCCAGGTAGATGCTGGTCCATCTCAGTCCCGTCACGTTGGGTTAGAACATGGAGGGATTTTGTGTAACTTTTTTGTTGCTGTGTTAATTGAAGAGAGGTTTGGTCTTTTAAAGTTGGCACCTATGAGAGAAAACAGAAAGATAATGATTAGATTTCTCCCCTGCGCCATCCCCTGCTATTGGAGTCTTGCTCTGTTGCTCGGGCTGGAGTGCAGTGGCATAATTTCAGCTCCCTGCAACCTCTGTCTCACAGGTTTAAGCGATTCTCGTGTTCTCACCCTCTTGAGTAGTTGGGATTACAGGCATGCACCAGCACACCCAGCTAATTTTTGTATTTTTAGTATAGACTGGGTTTCACCATGTTGGCCAGCTGGTCTCAAACTCCTGACCTCAAGTGGTTTATCCTCCCACCTTGGCCTCCCAAAGTGCTGGGATTACAGGCATGAGCCACTGTGCCCAGCTATGATTTCATTTCTTTTTACATACATAGACACTTTTTAGGGTTATATGTTGTTTTGGAATAAAAAAAGCAACTATTCATGGTATTTTGTAATTTGACAAAAATAATCTATTAGTAAATAAGGACTTTTTTAACTTATAAAGTTTGCTATAGCCTTATTTCTTCTTAAAATGTAGTTCTTTCTCTACATATACACTTGTATGCATGTACATACATATATGTATGGAAGTCAGGTAGACTGGGAAATTAGTCTTACCAATTCAGGTAGAGTTTTATGTGTTTTTAAAATACACCAATATGAGTAATATGTTATTAACATGTTTCAGGTACCTTTTACTCGTGATATTTTTATAATACTGCTAATTGTATAGACTATCTAAAAAGAAGTGGAAAGATTCTTATATTTCTTATACAGGGAATAAATTCATCATCATGTTTGAATTTAAGTATAGTTCTAGGGCAGTTTGAAATTTTCTTTGATTATTCTATGTATACTAAAAACTGTTGTCCTGGATTTTTCCTAATGTGGCGTGATTGCTTTTTTTGCATTTTACTTTTTCTTGTTTTGTTTTTATAGCTTCCATTCTAAAGCAAATTACTCTGCCTGGAAATAAAATTCTGTCGCTTCAAGCATCTCCTACTCAGAAAAATAAAATAAAAGAGAATGGAACAACATGCTTCAGGTAAGAAAATAATAGTTAAATTTGGTTTAAGGAAGTAATTTTTTTAAAAAAGAAGAGATGACAGACTAATACCTTAATAAAATAGATATATTGATGCCTTTTAAAAAAGCTAACAGTACTTTATTGAGTATAATTTATAAACAATAAAGTGCACAGCTATTAAATGTATAGTTCAGTGAATTTTGTCAAATAGATACACCTGTGTAATCATCATACCAATCAAGATACTGAATATATCCATCACCTTTATGCACCTTTGAAATTAATTACCCTTATCCCTGCCTCTGGCAGCTACTATTCTTATGTCCATCACCATAGATCATTTTTGTCTATTCTTGAAATTCACGTAAATGGAGTTTTACATTATTATGTACCCTTTTGCACCTTTTTTACTCAGCATATTTTTTAGATAATCTATGTTATTTTGAATATTAGACAGTGGTTCCTTTGCATTGCTGAGAAGCATTTTATGAAATTAAGTTAGTTGATCTTTTTTGTTATCGATGGACATTTGAGTGATTTCCAGTTTTTCTGATAATTATATAATAAAGCTTGACATACAGAATTTTGTGTGAAGATAGATTTTTGCTATCTAGAAATATGATTGATGAGTCATTAGGCAAGTATGTATTTAGCTATGTAGAAAACTACCAAACTGTTTATCAAAATGACTGTCATTTTGCATTTCTACCATTGATGATGAAAATTCCAGTTCCTGTCCAACTTTGTGAGCACTTGGTAATTCTCAGTTATTTAGATTTTTTAAAAACCATTTTAACAGATGTGTAAGTGGTTATTATTGTGATTTTAATTTGCATTTTTCTAATGGCTAAAGATGTTGATCATCTGTTTTTGTGCTTATTTGTTATCTGTATATCTGTGTATCTATGTTGAAGTGTGTGTTCAATTTTTTTGCCCATTTTTGTTTCTTGCATTGTTTTCTTATGATCTAGAGTTTTTAAGAGTTTGTATATGTATATATAAACAAATGTTATACATATGTTATATATAATGTAATATTTGCATATATATTTATATATGCAATTTGCATATACATTTATATATTATAAAATATATTAAATGTATTTATGTATAATATATATTTGTATATGATATATACATATACACAAATATATAAATATATACAAATATATAACATTTATATATTTGTATTATATATTTATATATGAATATATATTTAAAATATGTTTGTATATATACACAAATATAACATTTGTATATATAGAAATTATGCAGTTGAGGGAAAGTAGAGAAAATAGAACATGTACTCAATAAGTTTTATATAGGCAATAGATGGGAATTAAAAGATGACAAATAAAAAGGACAAGCCTGAAACTGAAGATCTTCTGGAATAAAGCGTAGGAGAAAATCTTTGTAACCTTGGGATACACAGGTTTCTTAGATAAAACACATGAACAATCTACAAGAGGAAAAATTAATGAACTGGAATTCAGAAAATTAAATAACTTTTGCTCTGTGAAAGACACTGTTTAGGAAATGAATAAACATGCCATAAGGAAAATATTTCCAAATCATTTATCTATCTGGCAAATATGTGGATCTTAAATATATATATTATATATTATATATATATATATATTAAATATATATAATTTAATTGTGTAATATATATATATATTTCAAATATAACAGTTGTATAAAATTTGTACCTTTGTCTTCCTTCCTCATCCCTATGTACATTTTATTTGTAGGTCTACTTTTATATGCATATATTAAAATGTTCACCTTTGGTCTTTTTTTCTGAAGTGTTCGGTCATCTCTTGATTGAATGAAGTTCATCTGCTGGCAAATTCTTCAGGAAAGAGTCATAGGTATAGAATTCCCTAAGTCAGGGGTCCCCAGTGTTTTTGACACCAGGGACTGATTTCATGGAAGACCATTTTTCCACACACCAGAATTGAGGGGTGGGGATGGTTTCAGGATGAAACTGTTCCATTTCAGATCATCAGGCATTAGATTCTCATAAGGAGCACACAACCTAGATCTCTTGTATGTATAGTTTAGGGTTTGTGCTCTTGTGAGGATCTAATGCCACCGCTGATCTGACAGGAGGTGGAGCTCAGGCAATAATACTCGCTTGCCTCCTACCTCTTGCTGTGCAGTTCAGTTTCTAACAGGACATAGATCACTACCGGTCCATGGCCTGGGGGTGGGGGACCCCTGTCCTAGGTTGTTAGATGTTCAAACAGTTTTTCAGTGTCTTGGATACTTGAAGGACAGCTTGACTGGCTATGAAATCAACACTTTTTGTATTACATTTTTAAAAATGTTGCCCCGTCATTGTCTTGTTGTTTTTATTTGATCTTTTTGTCTGAAGGACTTCAGGATTTTTTCCTTTTTGAAATCTCATGGTTTTGCACTAGGATATGTTGTGAAGGTGGTTGGTTTGACATAATTTTCCTCGATTCCCATTTGGCCCTTTCAGTATGTATATTCTAGTCTTTGTAATTTTTGGAAAGCGTTCTTGGATTATAGTTTTAAATACTCGTTCTTGTTCACGGTTTTGTGTGTTTGGTTTTTTTTTTTTCTTCAGGGACTGTAGTATGGATTTTAGTCCTTTTGCCTCTCTTTCATTCCTATTATTTTATCTCTAACCCTTTTTTTACCCTTTATTTATGTCAGTTTTTCCCTTGTTTTTCCACCTTTCTTCAGTGTCTCTTTTATTAGTTTTGTCTGTGCCTATTTGCCGTAGGATACCTGTTTGGTTATTTTTTGTCTTGCAGTACTCTAAATTTTCCCCTTTTGCATTTTCTCTGCTTCCAAATGGTGCTGCTGCTTCTCCTTTTTCCCTATTATTCCTTCCAAGAATCTACACATTTTAGTCTGCCAATTTAAATTGCATGTAGTCCGTGCTTTGATTTATGGGAACACCTTTTTAGTATTTTCTGACTTGGGATGTATTTAGTCTTATGCCCACCACTAGCTCTGCCCTGTCTCTCTTCTCTGCAGTTTTTTTTTTTTTTCCTCTGTTTTTGCGTGTAGCAAGCCTTAAGGCATGGGGTGGGTTGGGAAGAGGGAGGTGGGGTTAAGAAGATGAAAAAGTTTGAATGGGATTTGTTGTTTTTTCTTTATAGATAGTTTGGAGTTTCGGTATTCTGGAAGACAGTAATCTAGGCAGTCATCATCATCTTCCAGTTTAATGAGTCTTGACAAAAAGCTAAACCCATGTACCAAGTAACACTATCAGAATACTTGGAATATTTTCAATACCCCAAAAGGTTCATTTGCGTTCTTTACCAGCCAGTCCCTGCATTGCATCTCAGGTTTTGGTCAACCACTGATCTGCTTCCTATCACGTAGTTTGGATTTGGATTTGTCTTTCCTAGAATTTTTTGTAAGTGGCATCTGTCAGAATCAAATTAAAAATGTAGTGGTAGGCCGGGCACAGTGGCTCATGCCTATAGTCACAGCACTTTGGGAAGCCAAGGCAGGTGGATCACTTGAAGTCAGGAGTTCGAGACCAGCCTGGCTAACATGGTGAAACTCTGTCTCTACTAAAAATAAAAAAATTAGCACAGCGTGGTGGCGCACACCTTTAGTCTCAGCTACTTGGGCTGCTGAGGCAGGAGAATCAGTTGAACCCTGGGAGGTTGCAGTGAGATTGCGCCACTGCACGCCAGCCTGGGTGACAGAGCGAGACTCTGTCTCGTTAAAAAAAATATAGAAGTGAATCTCTAAATTTAACATTTTATTTGGAAAGAAAGGATTGCAGTTCAAAGCATACATACAGACCAAGTTGTCTCTGATATGTCCAGAGAACAAAGAGAAGGCTGGAGGTTGAAAAAGAGACATGACATGAATTGCTCTTTGAGAAAATTCATTGGCACTTTTAAGGTTCTGGAGAGCTGGTCAGCTCTGATTGATGTGTTAAGGTGGTGGCAAAATAGTTCTAGAGTTGCAGCAAGTTATCTCAGCAGTTATAGATTAAACTGGTCTCAGGTTACAACAGGCAGTTTCAGCAGGTGGACTTGCAGAGAATTACATTATAGAGCAATATTTTGTGCCCTGAGTGCTTTTACCAACCCCTTGGCTTCTCTGCTCTGTTTTAGTTGGGTATGACATGAGTGACCTAATTCATATAATCAATTTTCACAAATCATACAGTTTGTATTCCTGTGTCTGGCTTCTTTTGCTAGCATAATATGTTTGATATACAGCATGTTGTATGTATCAATAGTTTCATTTTTTTATGCTGAGTAATATTTTATACAGGTATATTGCTTTTGTTTGCACTGAATTATCACTTTATCTGTTGATGGACGTTTGGGTTGTTCACAATTTTTGGCAGTGATAAATCTTGCTGGGAAGACTTGCATCTTCATCTTTGTATGGACATAGATTTTCTTTTCTGTATATACATAAGAACAGAATTGCTGAGTCATATGGTAGGTATATAAGCATATGTTTAACTCTTTAAGAAGCCACCACACAATTTTCCTAAATTATACCATTTTCCTTTTTTTTTTTTTTAAATTGTACTTTAGGTTCTGGGGTACATGTGCAGATCATGCAGGATTGTTGCATAGGTACATACATGGCAATGTGGTTTGCTGATTCCATCCCCCCATCACCTACATCTGGTATTTCTCCCCATGTTATCCCTCCCCAACAGCCCGACCCCTCTTCACTGTCCCTCCCTTGTCACCCCCGCAACAGACCCCAGTGTGTGATGCTCCCCTCCGTGTATCCCTGTGTTCTCATTGTTCAACACCCGATTATGAGTGAGAAAATGTGGTGTTTGATTTTCTGTTCTTGTGTCAGTTTGCTGAGAATGATGGTTTCCAGATTCATCCATGTCCCTAAAAAGGACGTGAACTCATCATTCTTTATGGCTGCATAGTATTCCAGGTGTATATGTGCCACATTTTCCTTGTCCAGTCTGTCTTCGATGGGCATTTGGGTTGGGTCTAGCTGTTTGCTATAAACAGTGCCGCTATGAACATACGTGTGCATGTGTCTTTATAATAGAATGATTTATAATCCTTTGGGTATATACCTAGTAATGGGATTGCTGTGTCAAATGGAATTTCTGTTTCTAGGTCTTTGAGGAATCGCCACAGTGTTTCCACAAGGGTTGAACTAGTTTATGCTCCCACCAACAGTGTAAAAGTGTTCCTATTTCTCCACATCCTCTCCAGCATCTCCAGATTTTTTAATGATCGCCATTCTAACTGGTGTGAGGTGGTATCTCAATATGGTTTTGATTTACATTTTTCTAATAATCAGGGATGATGAGCATTTTTTCATGTTTGTTGGTCTCATATATGTCTTCTTTAGAAAAGTGTCTGTTCCTATCCTTTGCCCACTTTTGGATGGCTTTGTTTTTTTCTTATAAATCTGTTTTAGTTCTTTGTAGATTCTGGATATTAGCCCTTTGTCAGATGGGTGGATTTTTTTTCCCATTCTGTTGGTTGCCAGTTCACTCTAATGATTCTTTTGCTGTACAGAAGCTCTGGAGTTTAATTAGATCCCATTTGTCTACTTTGGCTTTTGTTGCCAATGCTTTTGGTGTTTTAGTCATGAAGTCCTTGCCTATGCCTATGTCCTGATTGGTTTTGCCTAGGTTTTCTTCTAGGGTTTTTATGATATTAGGTCTTATGTTTAAGTCTTTAATCCATCTGGAGTTAATTTCAAGGTAAGGTGTCAGGAAGGGGTCCAGTTTCTGTTGTCTGCACATGGCTAGCCAGTTTTCCCAACACCATTTATTAAACAGGGAATCCTTTCCCCACTGCTTGTTTTTGTCAGGTTTGTCATAGATCAGATGGTTGTAGATGTGTGACGTGGCCTCCAAGGCCATTGGTTCTGTTCCATTGGTTTGTATCTCTGTTTTAATACCAGTACCATGCAATTTTGATTACTGTAGCCTTGGAGTATAGTTTGAAGTCAGATAGCGTGATGCCTCTGGCTTTGTTCTTTTTGCTTAGGATTGTCTTGGCTATGCAAGCTCTCTTTTGGTTCCATATGAAGTTTAAGGTGTTTTTTTCCAGTTTTGTGAAGAAGTCACTGGTAGCTTGATGGGGATAATGTTGAATCTATAAATTACTTTGGGCAGTATGGCCATTTTTACGAAACTGATTTTTCCTAACCGTGAGCATGGAATGTTTCTCCATCTGTTTGTGTCCTGTCTTACTTCATTGAGCAGTGGTTTGTAGTTATCCTTGAAGAGGTCCTTTACATCCTTTGTTTGTTGTATTGCTAGGTGTTTTATTCTCTTTGTAGCAATTGTGAATGGGAGTTCATTCATGATTTGGCTCTCTGTTAGTCTGTTATTGGTATATATGAATGCTTGTGATTTCTGCACATTGATTTTGTATCCTTGAGACTTTGCTGAAGTTGCTTATCAGTTTAAGGAGATTTTGGGCTGAGATGATAGGGACTTCTAAATATACATTCATGTCATCTGCAAATAGAGACAGTCTGACTTCCTCCTTTCCTAATTGAATACCCTTTATTTCTTGTTCTTGCCCAAATGCTCTGGCTAGAACTTCCAATGCTGTATTGAATAGGAGTGGTGAGAGAGGGCACCCTTGTCTAGTGCCAGATTTCAAAGGGAATGCTTTCAGTTTTTGCGCATTCAGTATGATACTGGCTGTGAGTTTGTCATAAACAGCTTTTAGTATTTTGAATTCATTCCATTAATACCTAGTTTATTGAGAATTTTTAGCATAGAGGGCTGTTGAATTTTGTTGAAGGCCTTCTCTGCATCTATTGAGATAATCATGGTTTTTGTCTTTGGTGCTGTTTATGTAGTGAATTACGTTTATAGACTTCCGTATGTTGAACCAACCATGCATTCCTGGGATGAAGGCTACTTGATAGTGATGGATAAGCTTTTTGATATCCTGTTGCAGTCGGTTTGCCAGTATTTTATTGAAGATTTTTGCATCTGTGTTCATCATGGATATTGGCGTGAAGTTTTGTTTTTTTGTTGAGTCTTTGCTGGGTTTTTGTATCAGGATGATGTTGGTCTCATAAAGTGATTCAGGAAGGATTCCCTCTTTTTGTATTGTCTGTAATAGTTTCAGAAGGAATGGTACCAGCTCCTCTTTGTACGTCTGGTAGAATTCAGCTGTCAACCCATCTAGACCTGGGATTTTTTTTGTTGGTAGGCTATTAATTGCTGCCTCAACTTCAGCCCTTGTTACTGCTCTGTTCAAGGTTTCAGCTTCTTCCTGGTTTAGGCTTGGGAGGGTGCAAGTGCCCAGAAATTTATCCATTTCTTCCAGGTTTACTGATTTATGTGCATAGAGTTGTTTGTAGTAATCTCTGATGGTAGTTTGTATTTCTGTGGAATCAGTGGTGATATCTCCTTTTTCGTTGTTTATTGCATCTATTTGATTCTTCTCTTGTTTTTTATTAATCTACCTAGCAGTCTTTCTATTTTGTTGATCTTTTCAAAAAACCAGCTCCTGGATTTATTGATTTTTTTTTTAAGGGATTTTAGTTTCTCTATCTCCTTCAGTTCTACTCTGATCTTAGTTACTATTTCTTGTCTTCTGCTAGCTTTTGAGTTTTTTGGTCTTGCTCCTATAGCTCTTTCAATTCTGACGATTGGATGTCAGTTTTAGATCTTTCCTCACTTCTCTGGTAGGCATTTATTGCTATAAATTTCCCTCTAGACACTGCTATAAATGTGTCCCAGAGATTCTGGTATGTTGTGTCTTTGTTCTCATTGGTTTCAAAGAACATCTTTATTTCTGCCTTCATTTCATTGTTTATCCAGTCAACCTTCAGGAGTAGGTTGTTCAGTTTCCATGAAGTTGTGCAGTTCTGAGTTAGTTTCTTAATTCTGAGTTCTAATTTGATTGCCCTGTGGTCTGAGAGACTGTTTGTTATGATTTCCATTCTTTTGCATTTGCTGAGGAGTGTTAGTTCCAATTATGTGGTCAATTTTAGAGTAGGTGCAATGCGGTGCTGAAAAAAATGTATGTTCTATAGATTTGGGGTGGAGAGTTCTGTATATATCTGTTAGGTTTGCTTGGTCCAGATCTGAGTTCAAGTCCTGGATATCCTTGTTAATGTTCTGTCTTGTTAATCTGTCTAATACTGACAGTGGAGTGTTAAAGTCTCCCACTATTACTGTGTGGGAGTCTAAGTCTCTTTGTTGTTCATTAAGAACTTGCTTTATGTACCTGGATGCTCCTGTACTGGGTGCATATATATATTTAGGATCATTAGTGCTTCTTGTTGCATTGATCCTTTTACCATTATATAATGCCTTTCTTGTTCTCTTTTGATCTTTGTTGGTTTAAAGTCCATTTTATCAGAGACTAGGATTGTAACCCCTGCTTTTTTTTGCTCTCCATTTGCTTGATAAATCTTCCTCCATCCCTTTATTTTTAGCCTATGTGTGTTCTTGCATGTGAGATGGGTTTCCTGAATACAGCACACCAATGGGTCTTGACTTTTTATCCAATTTGTCAATCTGTGTCTTTTGATTGGGGCATTTAGCCCATTTACATTTAAGGTTAATATTGTTACGTGTGAATTTGATCCTGCCATTTTGACATTAGCTGGTTGTTTTACCTGTTAGTTGACACAGTTTCTTCATTGTGTCAGTGGTCTTTACCATTTGGTACATTTTTGCAGTGGCTGGTACTGGTTGTTCCTTTCTATGTTTAGTGCTTCTTTCAGGAACTCTTGTAAGGCAGGCCTGGTGGTGATGAAATCTCTCAGCAATTGCTTGTCCATAAAGGATTTTCTTTCTCCTTCACTTATGAAGCTTAGTTTGGCTGGATATGAAATTCTAGGCTGAAATTCTCTTCTTTAAGCATGTTGAATATTGTCTCCCACTCTCTTCTGTCTCATAGGGTTTCTGCATAGAGATCTGCTGTGAGTCTGATGAGGTTCCTTTTGTGGGTAACCCGACCTTTCTCTCTGGCTGACCTTAGCATTTTTTCCTTCATTTCAACCCTGGTGAATCTGATGATTTTGTGCCTTGGGGTTGCTGTTCTTGAGGAATATCTTTGTGGTCTCTGTATTTTCTGAACTTGAATATTGGCCTGTCTTGCTAGGTTGGGGAAGTTCTCCTGGATAATATCCTAAAGAGTGTTTTCCAGCTTGGATTCATTCTCTCCGTCACATTCCAGTACCCCTATCAAACGTAGATTAGGTCTTTTCACATAATCCTATATTTCTTGGAGGCTTTGTTTATTTGTTTTCACTCTTTTTTCTCTAGCCATGCCTTCTCATTTTCATTGAGTTGATCTTCAATCTCTGATATCCTTTCTTCTGCTTGGTGTATTCGGCTATTGAAACTTGCGTATGCTCTGCAAAGTTCTCGTGCTGTGTTTTTCAGCTGCATCAAGTCGTTTATATTCTCTAAGTTGTTTATTCTAGTTAACATCTTATCTAACCTCTTTTCTAAGTTTTAGTTTCTTTGCATTGGGTTAGCACATGTTCTTTTAACTCAGAGAAGTTTGTTATTACCCACCTTCTGAAGCCTGTTTCTGTCAGTTCATCAGATTCATTCTCCGTCCAGCTTTGTTCCCTTGCTGGTGAGGAGTTGTGATCCCTTGGAGAAGAAGAGGCGTTCTGTTTTTGGTGTTTTCATCCTTTTTGTGCTGGTTTGTTCCCGTTTTCGTGGATTTATCTAACTGTGGTCTTTGTAGTTGGTGACTTTCGGATGGGGTCTCTGAGTGGACTTCCTTTTTGTTGATGTTGAAGCTATTTCTTTCTGTTTCTTACTTTTCCTTCTAACAGTCAGGCCCCTCTGCCGCAGGACTGCTGGATGTCCACTCCAGACCCTGCTCACCTGGGGATCACCCAGTGGGGGCTGCAGAACAGTAAGGGTTGCTGCCAGTTTCTTCTTCTGTTATCTTCGTCCCAGAATGGTACCTGCCATATGTCGGCCTAAGCTCTCCTTTATGAGGTGTGTCTTTGGGTATACAGGGTTGGAGAGCTGCTTGAGGAGGCAATCTGTCCCTTATGGGAGCTCAGGTGCTGTGCTGGGAGCTCTGTTGTTTTGTGCAGAGCTGCTAGGCAGGTACATTTAAGTCTGCTGCAGTGGAACTCATAACCGCCTCTTTTCCCAGGTGCTCTATCCTACCAAGGTCGGCTTTATAAGTTCCAGATGTGCTGCTGCCTTTTTTCAGAGATGTCCTGCCCCTCATGGAGTAGTCTAGTTACAGTCTGCTAGTAGAGGTGTTGCTGAGCTGTGGCAGGCTCTGCCCAGCTGCTGTGTGAACTGCCCTCATATTGGCAGACTGCCTTGGTAGTGACGGATGCTCTTCCCCGCACTCAGCTGGAACGTCCTGGGTCCAGCTGTGCTTGCTGCAAAACTCTCAGTTCAGAGCGTTTCAGGCTGTTTGTTTTGAGAGGATGGTACCCACCAGGCCAGATTGCCTGGCTCCCTGTCTCATCCCCCTCCCTTTCAGTTGAATGGCCTGCTCTGTGTCCCAGGCATACCAGGTGCCAGTTGAAATGACCACCCAGATTTGTGTGAGTTTCTGTGCGCCAACCCACGGCACTAGCCATGCTGAAAACTTGTGGCACTTTTCGGCCAGGAATCTCCTGGTCTGTGGGCAGTGAAAACTTGTTTGGAAATGCAGTGAGCACTCACCCTCTGCATTATTCTTGCTGGGAACTGCACCCCGGAGCTGTTCCTATTTGGCATCTTGGATCCTCCCCTTTTTTGCTTTTTTCTATGTTCTGTTCCCGCCAACAAAGTATGAGATTTTGTTCTAGTTGCTCCACATCCTTGCTAACAATTGATACTGCAGTTTTGCTTGTTCCCCCTGCCCTACCAGTTTCAGCCATTCTGGTTTGGTATATCGTTGTAGTTCATTGTGACTTTAATTTGCATTTCCCTAATGACTAATGATGTGGAGTGGGTGCATTTTCATGTCCTTATTGCCCATTTATGTAACTTCTTTTGTCAAATGTCTGTTCAAATATTTTGACTGTTTTTGTTTTATTTTAAGAAATAGTGTCTTGCTCTGTTGCCTAAGCTGGGGTGCAGAGGTGCAATCCTAGCTCACTGCATCCTCAAATTCCTGAGCTTAAATGACCAACCGGCCTTAGGCTCTCAAGTAGCTAGGACTGCAGGTATACATTACCATGCCCAACTATTTTTTTTTTTTTTAATTTTCATTTTTTTGTAGAGACAGGAATTTCCTTATGTTGTCTAGGCTGATCTTGGACTCCTAGCCTCATGAGATCCTCCTACCTCAGCCTCCCAAAGTGCTGGGATTATAGGCATGAGCCACCATGCACAGCCTATTGCCTGTTTTTTATTTTTAAAGACACAGTGCTCTACATGTTCAGGGAAACTTCTCTAGTAACGAACTATAGAAATGATCCCTGAAAGTTTAGTCTTCCTATTGTCTGTTTTTAAACTGAGTGTTTTTGTCATGAGCTTTTTCTGCTTCTATTTATGGTGGTCATTGATTTTTCTTACTATTCTGGGATTATGAATTACATTGATTTTTAAATTTTTGAATGCTCTTGCATTCCTGGGATATTAGCCTTTTTATTTATTGCTGCATTGATTAATGTTTTGTAAGGGTTTTCTGTTGATATTCATGAGGGATTTTGGTCTATAGCTTTTTGTTCTTATAGTATATTTGCCAGATTTGGTATCTGTGATTATAGTGGCTTAAAAAAATGGGCCACAAAGTCCTTCCCCGTCTTTGTTTTAAGCTTTTGTGTAGAATTGATATGATTTCTTCTTTAAATGTATGAATGAATTTACCATTGAAACTAGATAGGTCTGTTGTTTTCTTTGGGAGAATGTTTTTGGCAAAGTCAATTTCATTGATAGACATAAAGTTATGTAGATTTTATATTTCATCTTAATGCCTGTTTCATGAAATTGTGTTTTTTAAGGTTTTTGTACATTTCATCTTGATTTTCAGATTTATCAGCGAGCAATTGTTCCTAATACTTACTTTTCTTTTGAATGTGTATAGATGCTGTAATGATAGCATAGTATGCATTTTTCAAGGATTTTATTTTTGTAGTTGACTTTTTCTGGCATGAAGTTAATTTTTTTAAATCTTTTTAATGTCTATAAAATATGTAGTAATATTTCCTCTTTTCATTAGTAGGATTTTATCAATTTTGATAATTTTGTTGTTGTTGAGACAGAGTCTCACTCTGTTGCCCTGATTAGAGTTCAGTGACACAATCATGGCTACTGCAACCTCAAACTCCTGGGCTCAAACCATCCTCCTGGCTCAGCCTCGTGAGCAGCTTGGACTACACGTACACATCACCATGCCTGGCTAATGTTTATTTATTTTTATTTTTTATAACAATGAGGTTTAATTGTGTTGCCCATGCTGGTCTTGAACTTTTGGGCCCAAGCAGTCCTCCTGTCTTGGCCTTTAGAAGTGCTGGGATTGCAGGCATGAGCCACAATGCCTAGCTTGTTTTCTAATGTATGCATTTAAAACTACGCATTTCCTCCTTTGAGCAGAAGCTACGTGATAAAAAAAAAAAAAACCAAAAAATCCTATAGATTTCTCCCTAAATACTGATTTAGCACCCAACTGATTATAGTGGTTCGTTTGTTTTTTTGCCTTTCCATTCATGTCAAGATAGTTTTCTTTTTTTAATTTACTGGTACAAATATTTGGTGCTTTTCTGGAATAGTTTGTTTGTTTTCTAATATAGTTTTGTGATCAGAGAACGTATTCTTGAGCATATAATTTTAATTGTATTAAATTTATTGAGATACCTCAGTGTGACTAATTTTGATTAATATGAGCACTTGGGGGAAAATATGTATTATTCAGTTTTGGGAAGTAGTTTTTTGTTGTGTACATCAGTTTGGTGAAGGTGGGTGACAGTGTTCACATCTTTTATATCCTGGATTTTTTGTTTCATTTTTCAGAGTGTTTCCATCACTTATTTAGAGTGAGTATTAACATCTCCAACTCTGATTGTTTGCTTTTTTCCTTTGCTTGTTTTTTCCTTTAGTTCTGTCCATTTTTATATTAAGTATTTGAAGCTCTGTTATTGGGACACCTCAAGCCACTAGTGATGTGGCTGCACAGACGAAGGAGTGCTCTCAGACAAAAAGACATAAACTCACAAATTTTACGATTATTGTTCTCATCTTCCAAGGGTTGACTTATCTCTGTTTTCTGCCTGCTTTTATTAAGTTTCCAAATGATTGTCTTTTAAAAATTGTATGTAGATTTTGTAATTGTTATTGATCAAGCTATTCTGGCATTACCAGAAAGCACAGCCATCATTTCTTTTTTAATGGATTATTGTCCTGTGGTATAATTATCTATTTTTGCGTCTGTGTTCTTGAACACAGATTGTAGTTATTTTATTACGTGCATATGTGTTTTGTTTTTTGGTTGTTGTGATTTTTTTTTTTTATTTTTCACTTCTTTTTTTTGGGATAGAATATTGCTCTGTTGCCCAGGCTGAAGTGCAGTGGCACAATCATAGCTCACTGCAGCCTTGAACTCCTAGACTCCAGTGATTCTCCTGCCTTAGTCTTCCAAGTAGCTGGCAGGCACGTGCCACCATGCCTGGCTAACTTTTTAAAAATTTTTTCAGAGGTGGGATCTTGCTGTCTCCCAGGTTGGTCTTGAACTCCAGGTCTCAGGTGATCCTCCTGACTCAGCCTTCCATAGTGCTGGGATTATAGACATGAGCCACCACACCCGGCCACTTGTGGTTATTTTAAAGTCAAATGCTTTATGTTTCCAATGTCCAGGTTACCTCTGACCCTATTTCTATTATCTGGCTTTTTAGTCCTGTTTCTTACTGCACTTGGTAATATTTAATTGAATGTCAGATACGTATAAAACAATTGGTAAATGCCTTACTTATTTATAGGATCCTGATCTATCCATCCCTCAAGTTCTGGCAGACTTGGACTTCAACTTGTCTCCCTCTCTTCATGAGATTGCCTAATGCTCTACTGGCTTTTCTGCCTCTTAGCAGCTACTGTCTCTGGCTTCTTAGTGTCTTGTTTCACATGAAGAATCAGCATGTGCCCAAAGGAAAAATACCATGGAGAAAATTGAGGTTACTTTAGGGCTGTTGTCTCTCAAGACCTGGCTCCCTTGGCAGCTTTCTGATGCCTTCAAATAAACTTAAAATTGTTCTGGCTTTATTAGTTTCTTGTCCTCAAAACAATTGTCTGATATGAGTAATGGTCTGTAACAGAAGCAGAAGTCCTTTTGTAATTCTTTATACTTTTTATGTGTTACAGATATCTACTAGAGTTAATGTTTTGCAGTTTACTTTTTTTTATGGTATATTTTGATGAACAGAAATTCTTAATTTTAAAGTTGTTGAATTTGACAATTTCTCTTGTGATTAATGCTTATTTATGCCTTATTTAAGAGATCCTTCTGGAGATCACAAAGATAGTTTCCTGTATTGTCTTCTAGAAGTTTTGAAGTTTCATATTAATTTTTTTTTTTTTTTTTGAGGCATGGTTTCTGTCACCTAGTCTGGAGTGCAGTGGCACTACCATGGCTTACTGCAGCCTTGAATTCCTGGGCTCAAACAAGCCTTCAGAGTAGCTAAGACAACAAGTATATAACAACAATTGGCTACTTTTAAAATTTTTTGTAGAGATGGAGGTCTCAGGCTGGTCTTGAACTGGTAGCCTCAAGTAATCCTCCCAAAGTGCTGGGATTACAGGTGTGAGCCATCATGCCCAGCCTATTGAATATCTTTTTGTCTTCAGGAGTTAAAATTTTGTTTTTGTTTTTGTTTTTTTTCTATGGTTTGGAGGTATACGGGTACTAATTCATTTTTCCCTTTATAGGAAACCACTTGTTCTAGCAGCATTTTTGAATAATTTGTCCTGCCTCAGTGATCTGTAATGTCTTCCATGTCATATACATATGGGTCTTTGTTTATTTTTCAGTTAATCTTTCTTTTTTTAAATGCCTATAATCAATAGAGAGTTAATCTTTTTTATTTCTATTTCATTTTATTGGTTGATTTTAGAATTTCCAATAGCATGCAGTTTAATTTACTATAATGGCAAAACAAGCTTTATATTTGGTAATGCATATTTTCTACCTACCTCTCCTTCTCATTTATTTCCTTTTCTTCCTCCACTTTCACACTCCCTTTCCCCTCTTCTTGATTTCCTTGATTCTACTTGGGCTTTTGCTATTCCCTATAAATTTAACAGTCAACTCATTAAGGTCTACCAATAATCTGTTAGAATTTGAATTGGCATGGCCTAAGTTCATAGGCCCAATGTCTTCCAGCTGATTTATTATAATTTGGATCCTTCAAAGAACATGACTTATATCTCGATTATATATACCTTTTAAAATATCTTTCAATAAAGTAATATAATTTTCTTTATACAGATTCTGCCCAATTTGTTGCATTTATCTGTTACATTTATTCCTCAATACCTTATCTTTTTGTTGCTATTATAAGTAATATTTTTGGTAACTGCCTTTTCTTTTACTAGCATAGAGAAATGCAGGACTTAAAAAATCATATACCAAGAGTCTTGTGATTATTTTTAATAATTTCTAGATGATTTTAGATTATTTATATAGACAGTGTCAAGATTGAAATTAGAATTATAGGTTGACTTTTTTGTTTTTTTGCTTTGAAGATATTATTCCATTGGTTTTGGGTGTTCATTTAAAATATATGTTCACACTTAAAGATAAATATGCAAGGAAGTCTCCCTGAGTCAAGCTACAGGGAAACAGTAATACATTTGGAATTCCAGTGACTTCAAACATTGGATAATCAAACAGTAAATGTTAAAAACCAGTATAAAGTATTTAAAAATAAAATATGGAATCTCAAAAATGAGCAAGAAACAAATTATTTTTAAAATGATTGCAAATACTTGAAAAAGAACCAAATAGGACTTTTAGAAGAAAAAATGTAGTCAGTGAATCTAAAACTTTGTTGAACGGGTAAATCAAATTAAACCTGAGGGTCTAAACTGAGTTTGCTTTCTTCCAGAGAGGATTTGTGACTGTTTCTATTAGACTCAGGGATTACTATTGACTTGGAACCACTTTAGTCTTTTTCTAGGGAACTTGACTTACCCAGGAGTCTCAGATACAGTTTTCTTACTGTAATCAAGAACTAGTGCTAGACACAGTCATTTGCCCTGAGGCAATTCTTCCTTTAGGCTATGCTCATTGCTTATTTTTACTGACACCTTTTTTTTGACAGATTCTGTGAACCAAACAACGGAATGAAAATGTCTTATGCTGTGTAATTGCTCCTCAGTAAATCTAGTCCACTTACTGCCTGAAGCAAAAATGTCACCATTAGTATTTTCTTGGGGAAATTTCTGACTTACTACTTTTCACTCATTTATATGTTGACTACTTATTGCTTTCCCGACTTATGTATGTGTATATGCTGGACAGTAGTAATTCTTTGTTGTATATATTGTAAATATTTTTCTCCTAGTTTTTTGTTTAACTTGGAAATTTGTTTTTAGTGTTTTCTATATGGAAATTTTAAATTACAGTATAAAGTTTAGCAGTCTCTTCCTTTATGGCTTTTGAAGTTTAATGCATCCTTTCATATTATGAGCCCAGAATGATGTGCTTCTGTATCTTCTTCTGTCTGTACACACTTACCTCAAATATAGACATTTACCTTTACATCTTCAGTAATTCTTGATTTTATTTTTTGTAAATGTGTGAGGCAGAGATTAAATTTTCCTCAAATTGTCCCAGCAATAGTTAGTAAAGAGTTCATCATCTTTACCTTTCTTATTTGCAATGCCACCTTTATCTTATAGTAAATTCCCATTTATAAAAGGACACATTTCATTTTAGTGATATGTTTTTGTTTTATTTTATTTTATCATTTTTTTGAGTTACAGTTTCACTCTGTCACCTAGGCTGGAGTGCAGTGACTTGATCTCTGCTCACCACAGCCTATACCTCCCAGCTTCAAGTGATTCTTGTGCCTCAGCCTCCCGAGTAGCTGGGACTACAGGTGTATGCCACCATGCCTGGCTGATTTTTGTATTTTCAGTAAAGACAGGGTTTCACCATGTTGGCCAGGTTGGTCTCAAACTCCTGACCTCAGGTGATCCACCTGCCTCAGCCTCCCAAATATTTGTTTTATTTTGAGGTTACTATTTTGGTGTTTTCTATTGTTATAACATCTTTTTTAATTTTTCTATCTAATAGATAAAGTAAATCCTCTTTCTACATTCCTTTTTATCAAAAGTATCTGAATTTTACTCGTTATTTTTCTCTTGTACATTAGTTTTAGAATCAGCATGGCAGTTCCATGAAGTTTGTGTAGAAATTATATGATCGGGTTAATTTGGGTGGGTGTGAGGGGGGCAGAGAATTGGCTTTAAAATTTTTCTTTTTACGATGTAGAAGATTCCCATCTGAAACCATGGTTATATTTCTTAGAATTTGGTAAGGTTGTATGTAACAGAAAAACTGAAAAGTTGTTGCATAAGCAAGTTATTTCTCATATTCAGAAAAACTGAATTGCAAGGATCATAGTCTGTGGCGTTAGGGATCCATAATGCCCCTTGTTTGCCTCCTTTCTGTTCTTCAGACACACTGACTAGTCGTGGTCCCACTGTACAGCTTAGTTTATTTCTTTAATGTTATTTATGTTTAATTTTTGGGGGGACATAGATGTATATACTTATGGGTTACATGAGATTTTGATAAAACCTACTGTACAGTTTTAGATGTGATATGCACTGAAAGCTGTCCCTCATTCTTCATATGACATGGTCTTTCATATTTCAAATGTACCCCTTAAAGAGGTAAATTTTGCTTGGCCAACCAATATAAAGTAGCTTCCGTAGTCATATCTGGTGTCTTGAGGGACTTATCTAAAATTATTTTGTGGATTTATTTGTTTACCCTTGCTTCCATTTATTTCCCACCTCTTAATTCTCTGTAAAAGCTTATAATAATGATTGTTTACCATTGTATGTATACTGTTTAGAACAATACCTGTTTCATAATAAGCATTCAAATATTTGTTGAAATGCTGAATTTTGAAAACGGAGTATTTTTTATTTTTTGAGACAGAGTTTCACTCTTGCTGCCCAGTCCGGAGTGCAGTGGCGCAATCTCGGCTCACTGCAACCTCTGCCTCCTGGTTCAAGCGATTCTCCTGCCTCAGCCTCCTGAGTAGCTGGGACTACAGGCATGCACCATCACACCCAGCTAATTTTGTATTTTTAATAGAGACGGGATTTCTCTATGTTGGTCATGCCGGTCTCGAACTCCTGACCTCAGGTGATCCACCTGCCTCAGGCTCCCAAAGTGCTGGGATTACAGGCATGATCCACTGTGCCCAGCCAAAAAAAGGAGTATTTATAATCTCAACTATTTCTTAGATATTTTTGTAGAAAGATGTACTTTTCATTTTTGTATAGTACTTTCTAGTAATTCACAATCACATATGGCATTATGCAAATTTTTTCATAGTGATGTCTTTTTAAATTTAATTTTGCTTCTCTGGATACTTACTATCACTTCAGTTATTTTTAAAATGAAACTGATAATAGACCCTTGATTTTGGCTCTTTTGTTAAATAAGAAGAAATGGTAGTGAATTGTATTAGATCTTATCTGGACCAAACTGTATGAAATTTAATAATATAGAATGATATTTTCATAGGTTTTCAAAACTATTTTGTTAACTTATACTTTTTAGGGGATTCATTTGTTACTTTTTCTGCTGAGAAGATCATGTTTTCTATTCTGCTTGTCAGTATAGCTGGGGTGAATATGGGAAGCTGTATTGTGCTTAAACACCAGAGGGTGCTAGAGATTCATGTTTCCATCATACTTTAGACACAGAAGTGGCAAATGTGATAGTACCAGTGCATGTTTGCATAACCGTATTTCAACTGAATATATGATGATAATAAGGAATATCAATATTTTGATGTGATAATTTAAAGTCCTTATATTTTAGAGATACATAAAATATTTATGGATGAATAATATGTATATATTATATCTGGCAGTGAAGGTGTTTTAACAACTAGGGGCTTTGGTGCAATTTTTATTTCTTGCTTTTTGACAGTCTCAGAAAATAATATAGGACCAGATTATTTGTTATTTGCATAGATAGTATTATTCTACCAATTTTAATGTCCATTTTTTCCATACTGCAGGAATTTGATTCTGTAGTGTATATTGTTATATTTAACTTTCATCATACATAATTCATTGTTTAATGTATTGCAACTCTATTTGTCCTTGTGCATGCTCACGCCTGTAATCCCAGCACTTTGGGAGGCAGAGGTGGGCAGATCACCTGAGGTCAGGAGTTTGAAACCAGCCTGACCAACATGGCAAAACCGTGTCTCTACTAAAAATACAAAAATGAGCCAGGTGTGGTGGTGCACCTGTAGTCCCAGCTACTTGAGAGGTTGAGGCAGGGAGAGTTGCTTGAACCCGGGAGGCAGAGGTTGCAGTGAGCCAAGATGGCACCACTACACTCCAGTCTGGGCAACAGAGTGAGACTCTGTCTCAAAAAACCAACCCCTCCCCACAAAAAAAAATTAGCCAGGCATGGTGGCATGTGCCTGTAATCCCAACTACTTGGGAGGCTGAGGCAGGAGAGTCACCTGAGCTCTGGAAGTCAAGGCTACAGAAAACTGAGATTGCACCACTGCACTCCAGCCTGGGTGTCTTAATAAAAAAGAGAGAGAGAAAAAAGAAATGATGTTGTTGAATATTCCAGGTGAATTACATGAGTGGACTTGGAGATTACGTTATGAAGTCTTTCTCAGTTTTTAGTCATATTTTGTCATAGTAAAGTTATATTCAGGAAAGTTTTTTATCTGTGTACTTAACTGTAGAATAAACTGAGAAGGAGGACATTAGAGGTAGGTGGTACACCATTAAGTAAAGGTTGAAGTTATATAGGCAGGAGATAGGGTACATCTTAATTACTTGTCACGCACATTCTTAAGAAGAATCAAAGCCGAGACAGTTATAATGCTGTGGTGTGAAAAATCTAAAAATTCCTTGTTAAGAAATTAGGCTGGGTGCAGTGGCTCATGCCTGTCATCCCAGCACTTTGGGAGGCTGAGGCGGGTGGATGATCTGAGGTCTGGAGTTTGAGACCAGCCTGGCCAACATGGTGAAACCCCATCTCTACTAAAAATACAAAATTAGCCAGGTGTGGTGGTGCATACCTGTAATCCCAGCTCTTCAGGAGGCTGAGACTGGAGAATCGCTTGAACCTGAGAGGCAGAGGTTGCAGTGAACTGAGACTGCGCCATTGAACTCTAGCCTGGGCAACAGAGTGAGACTCCGTCTCAAAAAAAAGGAAACTAAATTAATAATTGAATTGAGAACATACATATAGGAAAGAGCTGGTAAATAGTTTAGGAAACAATTGATAACTAAGTATTTGCTAGTATAGTAGTATAGATCAACAGTTTGAGAGTTACCCAGGGAACTTGGTTTCTGGAGCTGATCTAGAATAACATCTCCGGAGATTGGATATGGCAGGAACTTGTATTTTTAAAACGCTTATTGTATGTTCATTATAAATTTAGGAATTATAAATATATATAGACCAGCATTTGACATACATTTTCATGAAAATGAATGAAATGAGCCTGTCACTTTAGGGAGGAAAACCTGACAGTATTTTTTTTTTTGCCAGTGATAAAGTTTGACCTATCAAGCAAAAATGAAAATTTTGGAAAACTTATATCTATTACCATCAGCTTGACAGCTTCCCAGTAGTTATGCTTTCTGATCTGATTGGTGGAGATACATGTAATTTTGGATTATGTATTAGAATCTAAATTTGGAAGAACTGTGTAACTCAGTGAACTAGTATTTTCCGTATTACCAATGGATGATGTTGCAAAACCATGCCTGAGTAACGGATCCCATTCAAAATGCAAGAGGACCAGTGAATTTTAAAAAGATTTGTAAAAATAGAAGGCAGTACCACTTTTGTTCTATTTTTAAATTTTGGTATGTTAATTTTCATTATAGTATGTTATTTATGTTAATGTGTAATAGATTTGTTATTTTTCAAAGAATAAATAATATCAATTTTTAGTTTCTGATGCAGTTTTAGTTTCTAATACAGTTTTCATTCAAAATTACACAAGAGGGCCATTTTTACTCCCATTTATAGATAAGGGGATCGATGAATAGAGGTGGGAAGAAACTTGTTCATGGTCATCCTATTAATAATTTTTTTCTTTTTTTGAGATGAAGTCTCACCCTGTTGCCCATGCTGGAGTGCAGTTACACAATCTCAGTTCACTGCAACCTCTGCCTTCCAGGTTCAAGCAGTTCTCCTGCCTCAGCCTCCCAGGTTCAAGCAGTTCTCCTGCCTCAGCCTCCCAAGTAGCTGGGGCTAGAAGCACACCATCACATCCAGCCCATGTTTGTATTTTTAGTAGAGATGGGATTTCACCATATTGGCCAGGTTGGTGCTGAACTCCTGACCTCAGGAAATCTGCCCACCTCGGCCTCCCAAAGTGAGCCACTGCGTCTAGCCATCCTATTAATAATTGTCTGAACAGGGACTGAAACCTTGACCTCTTTAGAATCAGTACTCTTAATTTTTATAACAGTATTTTTCTTAGTGTGGTCCATCAATAAAGTACACTGTACCAAGAAAAAAATACTATATTTAGAACAATACATAAGGAAGTGAAAAAAAGTAGTAACTGGTTAGCTCTAGGCTGGGAACCTGGGTAATAGGGGGATAAAGAAGTGAGGGGAAGCCTTACTTTTCCCATTGCACACCTTTTTGTATTTTTTAAATTTTGTGTAAAACATTCACATTACCTAGTCAAATACACGAATTTTTAAAATATAAATAAAAACTTTTATTCTTAGATCTAGTTCTTTCCTTAGATTACTAAATCCCTAATGAAATAAGCTTGCCTTCAATATTCTTTATTCACCTCGTTCAAGCAGAGTCTCTCTACCACAGTGAGTCAGTAAACTCACAATATCCTGCTCATTTCTTCCTTCTACGCTTTAAAGTTGTTTTTCTCATGGAAATTTCCTTCTTCTTAACTCAAATGTAGTATAGCATATTGCAGTACTTCTTAAACAACAGTGTTCTTAGGAAACATCTAGGAAGTATATTTAAAATGCAAGTCTCAATGTCAAACACACATCCACACAGTACCCATGACTCTCATTTGGTAGGCTTATGATGGAGACCAGGAATTTGGAGTTTTCTAACAAGCACATTTAGCTGATCATGATACAAATGGTCTAAGGACCACACTAAGAAAATACTGTTATAAAAATTAAGAGTACTGATTCTAAAGAGGTCAAGGTTTCAGTCCCTGTTCAGACAATTATTAATAGGATGGCTAGACGCAGTGGCTCAAGTCTTGATGGCACATGACAAGGTGGAGCTCCCTAGATATAGTATTCAACACAGATGATAATATATAATACACGCGTAATGTTTTGTGTTTTGGTTTTTACCATTTAATAGTAATCTCAGAGATTGTCTCATCAGTACATATTCACTGTGATTTTGATATTTTTGACAAAGTTCCATAATGATGGGCATTCAGGTGTGTTTCCATTGTTTCCTACTAGGAAAAAAGCTGCAGTGACTTATCATTTCACATAATGTCTAAGAAGAGTGGTTTATTCCTTTTAAATTGTCAGATAATGGCAAATGCCCTTAATGGAGGATGAATTATATCCTTGGCAACAAAGTTTATGATAGCATATTTCCTTGTGTTCTAGTGGACCTAAAATTTTTTTTGCCAGTCTAACAGGTAAAAAATTATATTTCTGTTGGGAGTGGAGTAGAACATCAGTCATTTTTCTGTTAACCAAAGATTCACATGCTTTGTCTGTTTTTCCATCAAATCATTGGTCTTTTCTTTAGTTATTTATAGAAGCTGTTTATATAGCTGTTAACGTTATCTTTTTCCATGATATGAAATACTTCCTTCAATCCTCAGTCTAAACGTAGGGACTATTATTGTCTCTATTTTACTGAAGATACAGTTTTAGAATGATTCATTGCTTTCTCTCACTTAGGTAGTAAGTGATAGAGTCACAATTCGAAGGTAAACAGTTTGACTCAAAACTCTCATTTTTTCCCATTGTTCTACTGCTCAGTATCTTATAATAGATAGAGAGCTGTTGTGAGGACACAGAAATTTCTTAAATGTTTAAATATGAAATTTAAATATTAAAATTTCTTAAATATTTAAAACAGTAGTTTACAAACTACTCTGTTAGGAGTCATAGGTGATGAAGATGATTAATATGATAAATAAAATTAGTTGGAATTTAAGGCAAACACATTGATTAGAAGGCAGAGTGAGAACTACAATAACAGACAAATATGTACTCTCAGAAGTCCAAAATTGTAGCAGTTGGACAAATGATTTAAAAGTGTAAAATAATCCAACATTTCTTAAGTAGGCATTCAGAGTGGGTCTGGGACATAGAAAAGGCTTTGACAGATTGAAGATAAGAAAAAAGCAAAGCAAAGTGACTGGGTGTGGTGGCTCACTCCTGTAATCTCAACACTTTGGGAGGCTGAGGCAGGCGGATAACTTGAGGTCAGGAGTTCAAGACCAGCCTGGCCAACATGGCAAAACCCCATCTTTACTAAAAAAAATGCAAAAAAAAAAAAATTAGCCAGGCGTGGTGCACACCTGTAATTCCAGCTACTTGGGAGACTGGGGCATGAGAATCACTTGAACCCAGGTGGCAGAGGTCACAGTGAGCCGAGATTGTGCCACTGCATTCCAGCCTGGGCAACAGAACAAGAATCTGCCTAAGAAAAAAAAAAAGGGAAAAAGAAAGAAAAAAGCAAAGGAAGTTGAAGACTAGAACAGGAAGGGAATAGCCTGAGCAAAGGCCAGAATCAGGAGGAGCTATTCGGTAGTGAGCTGTGATGGGGAGGAGGAAGAGTGCTAACTGGGGTTGTTACCTGGAAGGCCTTGAATGTCAAGTTGAGTTCAGGGTAATGTGAAAGATTTTTGGATGGGAAAATAACGTGACCAACTCTAGAAAAATCAGTCTGCTGTTGTTACAGAAGTTAAGGGGATAAAGACATTTAAGAAGGCAAGCATGAGCAGGCATTCTCAAAAGCTAAAAAATTAGATCAATTTTATAAGCTAGAATACAAAGTATTTGTGATAAATTAGTGATATTTTTGTAATTTATGCCTAGTTCCCTGTAACACTCCATAGAATGTTGAGTTGGAAGGCTTTTTCTACTGAGGCATTATTAAATTTGTTTTTCTGAATATCTTTTAAAACAAAACATTATCTTTCACAGCACCTTAATTGAAAGACACTGCATTGGACCAGAAGACTTGAAGACTTGGTTTGGTGATTCTTACTTTCTTTAAGATTAAAACCAAACCAGAATCACAAATATCCCTAAACATCAAATCCTTTGCTAGTGTCCTGACCTCTTACCTTATCGATAATGCTTTCCTTCAGTCTGCCTCCTTGGCTAGAGTAAGTTTTAAATAGCTTGGATGCTGTTTATTGTGGCACCTTTTCCTCTTCCCTCAGGAGGGGTCTTCCACTATGCCTGCCACCATCTGTAACCTTGGTAACTAGAGGGAGCTGTGTTCAGCCTGGGGCTAGATAGAAGGAAGGATGGCAGGCAAGAACAAATCTTATTGAGTAGTTAGTGCCCTGCTTATTTGCAGGGAAAGGCTGCAAGATTCTAAAAGACATGGGACTGTCTTCTCACTGACTAAATTCTGTTTAGTTGTATATTATGCTGGGTACTGGGGTAAGTAGGCCTGGTACTGGTCTCTCCAGCCCGTGTGTGAGATGTCAACGGGGGCCGTACAGGGACCTTGCTAGAGAAGCAAGGTACAGTTTCCAGAGGCCTGTGTACCTGGCACACATCTTAGTCGACAGGCATTCAGTGTTGTATGTATATGTGTAAAGGGCATGTGGAGTTACTCCCACATTAAAACTCCAGTTTTACTTTAAAGGAGGGATGATGTTATATCTCTACACTTCAATTTTTCTACCTTTAGTTTTCTTTCTCTAGGTATTTACTTATGTTACTTCCAGCATTACCAGTCATTTTGACTGGGCAATCCATGTATACAGCACAACATTCAAAAAATGGTATAATTGGTATAAAGTAAGCCTTCTTTCTATCCTTGGTTTTGTATTTCCGTCCCCAGATAATTTATTATGTATCTTTCCAAAAATATATTATGCCTATATAAGCATATTTATATTCAAGGTGCAGTCTCTTCTTCCCTCAGTCCAGAGAGAGCTGCATCATTTTTTTAAGTGACTGAGAGGGACCTTAGAAAGCACCTAATCTAAGTTATGTATTTTTTGGTGGAGAAAACTGAGTCCCAGAGTTGTTAAATAACTGGTTAGGATTCTGTTTTGTAGTGATCTGACTTTTCATTTATGTTCACTTGTTCTTTTGAAAATAGATTTTACTTAGGCCCTTCAGAATTTTTTTACTCAGATTTTGGTTCATCTTTAGGCTTATGATTTCTTCCATACTTATGCTGTAGATGTTTAAATGTTTAGATGTTTAAATCTGGACATATTTATTTATTTACCTAGGTGGCAGAGTGATTCTCAAAGTTGTTCTCAGCATCCCGTCTCTGAGGTTACCTTTGTGACCTTCCTTTGCTCTGCATATTTCGTTTGGTGGTTTGAGAGATTAATTTTTTACTTTTTTCTTTCCCTGTTACTAGACATACCTTTTAATGTTGAGCTTTTGGTATACTGTCATATGATAAGACCATTGTTATTTCTTTTCACTTTTTCAGTTGCTGTGTTTAGCACTTTACTTTCCTGGATTTCTTTCTTTTTTTTTTTTTTAAAGATAGGGTCTCTGTCATCCAGGCTCCAATGCAGTGGACTGATCACAGCTCACCGCAGCCTCTACTTTCCAGGCTCAAGTGATCCTCCCACCTTTGCCTCTCTAGTAGCTGGGATCACAGGCATGCCTGACTAATTTTTTTGCATGTTTGTTTTCTGTAGAGGTGGTATTTCCCTATGTTGCCCAGGCTGATCTCAAACTCCTCGCCTCAAGCAATCCTCCCACCTTGACCTCCCAGAGTACTGGAATTACAGATGGTAGCCACTGCTCCTGGCCTCCTTTCTTTCATTTTGCTTGCATCTCTTATATATATTTGAATATGAGTTCTTTTCCCCCTCATCTCTAATGTGTTTTCTTAAAGTTGAACACCAGAGGCCTTCATTTTTTGAGCATTTTACACTTATACTTTATTTCCCTTTTCTGTGCACAAATGCATTACCACAGAGAAATTTGTAATTTAAATCCTACTGACAAGAGACCACATTCTATACCATTTTGCCCATGCAATAAAGAGAAACAACATCTTTTTATGTAATCACGTTATTGTAACTTACGTTATACATTGTTGTATAAGTTATAACCCTAGTAAAATGCTTATTACGTAAGGTTGTAAGGATGCTATGAGGGAATTTCAGTATTTCTTTTCTCTCCCTCTTCTCTACCCTTAAATATATATACTCATCTTAGTGCTGTGGCCATGCAACAGTTCTGTTAGATAAAAACAACGTGCTGATGCAAAGCAAGGAGCCCAAACATCTTTTGTATTATTTATGCACATGCACATGTATGTATGTATGTGTATATGTATATGTACATGTACATGAGTGTGTTTTATATTTTGTATATAGGCTCTTTGCAGGTAATTGGTTTCAGAATGGCTAGTCTAGTAAGCTTCTTCTTAAGGATCTTTATGTGGATACGGACCTTTCAGGACTGGGGAATTTCTGCTGCCCTTAAGTGGAATGAATGGTAGAATACACTGGGGACATCTGACAGACTTTTAACCATTTTGAATGAAAACAAAGATGTCTGTTTTCATTTATTTGTCTTTCATTGCAGAGGATTTATGGATGACTTGGTGTAACTCCAAATGCCTCTTGGTGTTTCTCATTTGCCAGACTAAGAGAGGGAAAGTTGGGACCTAGAAGACAAAGTTATTTCTGACTCATCCTTCTATTATTAAATATACATTGGTGGTTAGAGACATGAATTACTTTCAAAAGCTTTACAGAGAAAGTTAGCCGTTCTTCACTTCTGTTGATTGGATGAATTAAATAAAATAATGCCATTAGTTACAAGGAGGGATCTCTAATTCTTTTGCTCTCTGAAACCACTCCTTCCACTCCCTCTCTCTTTCTCTCTTGCTCTCTCTCTCGCACTCATGCACACACACACACACACACACACACACGCACCCCAAAACCTATAACTTTTTTTTTTTTCTATTAGAGATGAAGATGACATCAATGATGTGACTTCTATGGCAGGGGTCAGCCTTAATGAAGAAAATGCCTGCATCTTAGCAACAAATTCTGAATTGGTTGGCACACTCATTCAGTCATGTAAAGATGAACCATTCCTTTTTATTGGAGCTCTACAAAAGAGAATTTTAGACATTGGTAAGTATAGAGTTATGATTATTACCTGATAAAAATGTCTATTTGAGGGAAGATATCAAAACAGACAACCTGGAACTCTGAGACTTAAATAAGACCCTAGAAATAATCAAGATTTCATGGGCATTACAGAAAAGAGTAGTTTATTTAAAAATTTATTAATATAACATGGTTTTAGGTTTGCTTCATATTTTACTCATATTTCTTAATGGAGGAATAGTTGAATATATTTTTGCATGAATATATAATATAGTATACTATTTTGTTTTCTTTCCTGTTCCTTCCTTAGTTAGACTTTTGGCATGTATGTATACAAATGCACACCTAAGTTACATGTTTGTGTTTATGAAATACAGGGATATCCAAAGAGAGTAAGTCCCTTTCCCTTTACTTAACCCTGAAATTTAAACCCATCCTTGCTTTAAAAGAACTAGATTGGAGTCTTGGGGTCTTCCCTAGGTCCAGGAGTAGTTGTTAGATGGCTGCAGTGTGAAAGAAAATGTAAGAAAACACAGCCAGGTGTGTTTGTGGCATATGCCTATAATCACAGCACTTTCGAAGACCGAGGTGGGCAGATCACCTGAGATTAGGAGTTTGAGACCAGCCTGGCCAACCCCGTCTCTACTAAAAATACAAAAAGTTAGCCCAGTGTGGTGGGGCATGCCTGTACTCCCAGCTACTTGGGAGGCTGGGGCACAAGAATCGCTTGAACCTGGGAGGTACAGGTTGCAATGAGCCAAAATCATGCCACTGCACTCCACATGGGAAAGATATTGTTGCATATGAATTAAACTATTTCTTGTGTCCTGACCCTGGGATTTATTCAGAGACCAACTCTTCTCCTTCTTCACCTATGTCAAATTTTGGGGGCCAATACTAATGAGCTTCAAATATACTTAAGAAATACCTTTCTATTTTATAATGAAGGCTTGCTACATAACGTGAAGGTTTCTGATTTTTATAATAGTAATGGACTTTGTAGTCTTCATTTAAGACTTAAATAAGACTAAATGAAGACTACAAAGTCCATTACTATTACAATTTTTAGGTCTACTTCACAGATACTCAGTAAATAAATGTTTTAGCTACTATATGCTATATAAATGACCAGGGTTGGTTTTTTTTTTTTTTTTTTTTTTTTTTTTTTTTTTTTTTTTTTTTTTTTTTTTTTTTTTTTTTTTTATTTCTTCTTCTTTTTTTTCTCCCCAAGATGGAGTCTCACTCTGTCACCCAGGCTGGAGTGCAGTGGTGTGATCTTGGCTCAATGCGACCTCTGCCTCCCAGGTTCAAGTGATTCTTTTCCCTCAGCCTCCCAAGTAGCTGGGATTACAGGTGCCCACCCCCACGCCTGGCTAATTTTTGAACTTTTAGTAGAGACAGGGTTTCAGCATGTTAGCCAGGCTGGTCTTTAACTCCTCACCTCAGGTGATCCACCCACCTAAAATGCTGGGATTACAGGCATGAGCCACTGTGTCTGGCCTACATTTCTAATTTAAATCAAGAATACATTATTATGAAAAACTAGAACTTGCAAGTCCAGAAGAGCTGATTGTAAAATGTTTGTATTCTGTTTGCTTATGTTTCCCTCTCTCTCTGTCTTCCTTCATTCCTTCACTTCTTCCATTTTATTCTTTGCATATGTATTTTGTATTATATAGAAACCAGTTCCTTAATTTGGGAACATGCATAAGCACTAAACCTTCCTGTGATGGGTTGGGAAATCCTTTGGTAGTTTAACTCCTTAATGCCATATATTTACCTAGTGCTTTGGTAAAGTATAAGTAGATACTTAGTTTTATCAGTTACCTTCCCTTACAAATTTTTTTTTTTTTTTGAAATGGCGTTTCGTTCTTGTCGCCCAGGCGAGAGTGCAGTTGCTTGATCTCGGCTCACTGCAACCTCTTCCTCCCGGGTTCAAGCGATTCTTCTGCCTCAGCTTCCCGAGTAGCTGGGATTACAGGCATCTGCCACCATGCCTGGCTAATTTTTTGTATTTTTAGTAGAGATGGGGTTTCACCATGTTGGCCAGGCTGGTCTCAAACTCCTAATGTCAGGTGATCCACCTGTCTCCGCCTCGCAAAGTGCTGGAATTACAGGCATGAGCCACTGCACCTGGCCTTCTCCTAAATTTTATTTCCAGTTATTTAAAGCTTGATTATATGATAGAAATTTTTTCACATTAAAGGCGTTTTTTTTATCACTTAGCACAGGGATAAGCAACTTTTTCCTTCAAAGGGCAGATAATATTTGCCACTTTTGTAGGTTATATAGTTTCTGTCACAATTGCTCAACTCTGCTGTCATAGTGCAAAAGCAGCCATAGACAATATGTAAACAAATGGGCAAGATTGTCTTAGTCATCTTGGACTGCTATAACAGAATACCATAAACTGGGTGACTTAAACAACAGTTTATTTCTCATAGCTCTGGAGGTTGACTATTTGAGATCAGGGTGCCAACACAATCAGATTCTTGGTGAAGGCCCTCTTTCTGGTTGTCAGGCAGCCATTCTCCTGCTGTGTTTTCATGTGGCAGAAAGGTAACTAGCTAGCTCTCTCTCTTATTTTAGGGTGAAGACAATACTTTTATGACCTAATTATCTCCCAAAGGCCCCAACTTTAACTGCCATCTCACTGGGATTAGAGCTTCAATATGAATGAATTTTGGGGAGATGCAAACATCAGTCCATGCAACTGTATCCCCATAAAACTTCACTTAACAAAGAGTAATCACATTTGGCCTGTTGGCTGTAGTTTGGCAACCTCTAATTTAGCACAGTAAGGGAACAACTATTTGCATTTTTATTTCTTTTTTAAAAAAAATATTTATTTTTGAGATGGAGTCTTGCTCTGTTGCCCAGGCTAGAGTGCAGTGGCGCCATCATGGCTCACTGCAACCCCAACTTCCCAGGCTCAAGTGATCCTCCTGCTCAACCTTTTGAAGTAGCAGGGACTACAGGCACACCCTACTAAATCTGGCTAATTTTTGTATTTTTCTGTAAAGATGGGGTCTCACTGTGTTACCCAGGTTAGTCTTGAACTCGTGGGCTTAAATCATTTTCAGTTCTTAGAGATGAATTACAAACCTGTTAAATAATAGGGAAAACTACTAGAATTCTTGCCTCTGAATTGTCTAAATGATCTTTCTTATTTTTATTTTTCAAAAAAGATCATAGAGCGATTGGAGTTACATATTTCTAGGAATGTTTTCCATTTATAATTTCATCCTTGTAGAAAAGGTCAGAACCAAGGCTACTTCTTAAAAATAGAAATTACAAATTTACCCAAAGATTTTCTTTTTGGAAAAAGGATTTTTCTACTTGAATGATGTTAAGAGATAAAAATGCCAGTGTTCTTTTCTTCCTAATTACCTAAATTAAATTTTACAGACATTCAATAAAATCACATCACTAGTGTGCAAGCACCAACTAGATCTCCTTAATCAGCTTTGTTGATTTTGTTAAAAAGGGTGTTTTGTTTTAAAATGGAAATTTTTCTACAGTATTTTACTTTGTAATTGTGAGTTGTATTTTATTACCAATGTGAAGGCATTACAACATTTGGTTGCTCCCTAAGCCCTGAAATCATTTAATCTCAGCATTTGTTTATTTCTAATATTTAAAAGATACGTGTATTTTTTATGTTGGATGAATTACCTCTGTTTTATGAATACGTATGAAGTTATTTTCAAAGGTTCCTCCCCAAACACTGAGGTGGCTCACATCTGTAATCCCAGCCCTTTGGGAGGCTGAGGCAAGAGGATTGCTTGAGCCCAGAAGCTAGAGACCAGCCTGGGCAACATAGCCTGGCAACAATTTTTTTTTTGTACAGACCCAATCTGTACAAAAAATTCAAAAAATTAGCTGGGCCTGGTGGCACATGCCTGTACTTCTAGCTACTCAGCAGGCTGAGGTGGGAGGATTGCTTGAGCCTGGAAGGTCGAAGTTGCAGTGGGCTGTGATCGCTCCACTGCATTCCAGCCTGGGTGACAGAGTGAGACCCTATCTCAATAATAATAGGCCAGGTGTGGTAGCTTACACTTGTAATCCCAGCACTTTGGGAGGCTGAGGCAGGTAGATCACTTGAGGTCAGGAGTTTGAGATCAGCCTGGCCAACATGGTGAAACTCCATTTCTACTAAAAATACAAAAAAAATTTAGCCAGGTGTGGTGGTACACACCTGTAAGTAATCCCAGCTACTCGAGAGGCTGAGGCAGGAGAATTGCTTGAAACTGGGAGGCAGAGGTTGCAGTGAGTGGAGATTGTACCACTGCACTCCAGCCTGGACAACAGAGCAAGATTCCATCTCAAAAAATAAATAAATAGAATGAAATTGAAATTGTACTTTTCCTTCTATAGAAGGCCCTACTGTTTGTTTATTTGTTTTTTAAAGTAGATTTGACTTTGTAGAATTTTTTTCCCTACCTGAATGTGAGATCAGAAAGGAATTCAGCTTTGTTACAAGTAATGAACCACATTTTGAAGGGTTGGTTTAGAAGTTGATTAATTTTATATCTTCCTATTTGCTTTTATCATATAATAATATCAAAGAATACATTTGAGTTGTTGACTTTTAATTTAAGCATATTTTTCTCTAGCTCACCCTTTGATGAGAATATATCTCAAATAAATTAGAATACAAAATCAAACAATAATATTTTAAAAATACCTATATATATGTTAAAAACAGTCATAGTAGATAGTAGTGCTTAAAGCACTCTTTAAAATAGATTACCTAACTGCCTATATCTTTAGATTTAGGCCTCTGTTAATATAGGTGGTTTCACTAGGCCTTAGAAATACTATTTAAATACTGATAAGGTTGATTTACAGATGAACTTTTGAGTATGTGGTTCAAATTGTTTTCCTGAAACTTTCTTGCTAGTTAGAAGAAGGAAGAAGTTTGGTTTTTTTTATTGAAAGAAAATCTAGTGAGAGGGAAGTTATTCAGATAGGTAGGTGAAATGATGAGGTTTTGAACCCATTTGAACTTGTAAATTGATTACCAAGTGAATATATCAGAACATCAGTTAATGCAAAGTAAACATGATTGGTAATGGACAAAAGGAATATAGGTATGTCTTGTAGACAAGGCATTAACAGAGACTCACAATCTGAATTCATTTAAATAAATGTTATAAATTGTTAACAGTGTCAAACAGGGCGAAATGTAATTTTCTATTTTTTTAATTACTAAAATTAACAGAGTACGGTACTAATTTCTGCAGTTACCATTTTCCTCCCTGAACAGTAGACTTGATTTGTGTTCTTATTAACTTTGTCCTATAAATGACCTTGCAAGGAGAATGATTCTAGAGGCTAAGTGAAACAATGTCTATATTTTCTGAGGCTTCAGGCTAGGTTTTATTAATGTAATGTCTAAAATCTTTGAAGTTGTGACTTTACTAGGAAAATCATAATCTCTAAACCTTTATTCATAATGGGTATGACTTCCAGGGGGAACAGAATACCTGCTGTGCTAATTATTTCAATTATCAGCCACTACTAAAACACGTAATGGATTTTCTCTGCTTCCACAGGTAAAAAGCATGACATTACAGAACTTAACTCTGATGCTGTGAACTTGATCTCCCATGCAACACAGGAACGATTACGAGGCCTTCTAGAAAAACTGACTGCAATTGCTCAGCATCGAATGACTACTTACAAGGTAAAGGAAATCATTAAGGAAGTATAAACTCTTGAGTGTGATAGGCAGTCTTTTGGGCATGGATTGATATTCTAAACACATTTTTAAAGGAATGGTTGAGACTTGTATTTCATATTAGTGGGAAATCAAAGTCTCATTCTTAATTTGTCTTATTTAGATATGCTTACATGACAAATAAAATTAAAATAGAGTTTAAAATGATATTAAAAGCTTCTGTGTCACTGTAGATTGAAATATGTATCTGTTCTGCCTGAGGCTTCTCTAAAAGCTTTTGATGGGGAAGGAAAGATATGTTAGAATGGAATATTGGCTACTTGTGATCTCTTCAGTGGTCTGTACAGTCCTAACATTCCTGTTTTTTTTTTTTTTTTCTTTTTTTGCCTTTCAGTGTTGCAGAGATTTATTTATTTTAAAATAAATTTTATTGTATGTATTATTTAAGGTATACAACATGTTACACAAATATATAGTAAAATTATTACTATTTAGTTGAACAAATTAACATTTTCATTATTTCAAAGCTACCCATTTTCTCTCCTGTGGCAAGAGCAGCTATAATCTACTCATTTAGCAGAAATTCTGAGAACAATATATTACTAACTACAGTCCTTATGTTCTACATTAAATCTTTTCACTTGTTCATCCTCTGTTCCTTTTAATAAGTTAAACGATTGCACAGAGTGCTCATATTGATGCTACTTATTGTTATTGGCTACTTTTATTTAAAAAACCTAAATATAGGAATAGCCTATATCCCTAGTGTGTGAACCAAATGACTTGTTGTTATTAAGACAAAAGCACTTGATGTACTTTTGGAGGAGGGCAAATCGTTGGGCGTTTAGGGATGAAAAGAAAAGGTAACCTGAGATGAAAAAAAAATAAGATAACTATTTCCCTCTTTTCAAGCAATGTTTATATCTAGATTTTGAACAGGATGGTATGTAGGTAACCTTAAGAGATTTTGAATTTGGAAGAATGGTCAGTGCCATAATATCCTAGTCAAAGGTTAAAGGAAACTAGGAAATTGTCAGCTACTACACCACCAATAAGTTCCCTGGAGGAATCATTTTGTTTTTTTTTCCTTTCTGCTTCATTTAGAACTTTGGAAAAACTACATATGATTGCTAAGGTCCTCACTTGCATAAATCTTTGTGAGAATTTGCTGGACTGACTTAGGAATATGTGATCAAAAGGAGAAAAAGCTCTGAAAAAAGCAAAAAATTATTATCAGTATTTTGTAATTCCTAAAAACACAAAAAGAAAGATATTAATTTTGTGTTTCTAGGAATTTTTTCATTTCTCCTGGGTTATCTAATTTGTTGGCATATGACTGTTGATAATACTCTCTTAAAACCTTTCATTATCTGTAAGGTCAATAGTAATGATCCCCCTTACATTACTGATTTTTGCTATTTGCATCTTCTCTCTTTTTTTCTTTGCTAGGAAAGTGAATGGTTTGTCAATTTTGTTGATCTTTTCATTCAAATAACCAACTTTTGGTTTTATTAATTTTCTCTTTTGTTTTTCTATTTTTGACTTCATTTATCTCCACTCTAGTTTTTATATTATTTCTTTCTAAGTTTCAGGCTTAGTTTGCTCTTTTTTTTTTTAGTTTCATAAAATGTAAAGTTAGGTTTTTTTATTTGAGATCTTCCGTTTCTAATGTAGGCATTTACTGCTATAAATTTCCCTCTAAGTACTTCTTTCACTGCATTCTGTAAGTTTTGGTATGTTTTGTTGTCATTTTCATTTATCTTTAAATATTTTCTCATTTCTTTTGGGATTTATTTGATACTTTGTGACTGTTTAAGAATATGTTGTTTAATTTCCAAATATTTGGGAATTTTCCAGTTTTCCTTCTGTTGTTGGTTTCTAACTTCATTCCATTGTGGTCAGAGAAGATACCTGTATAAATCGTTCATTTAAAATTTATTGAGACTTGTTTTATGACCTAATGTACATTGTATCCTGGAGAATACTTCATGTGCACTTGAGAAAAATTTGTTTTCTGCTCTTGTTTCATAGATGTCTGATAGATATAGTTGGTTTATGATGTTAAGTCCTCTGTTTCCTTATTGATCATCCATCTGGATGTTCTATTCCTTATGGAAAGTGGGGTATTAAAATCTTCAACTATTGTGGAACTGTTTTCTTTTTCTTTTTGTTTTAGATATAGGGTCTCACTCTGTCACCCAGGCTGGAGTGCAGTGGTGCAATCATAGCTCATTGCAGCTTCAGACTTCTGGGCTCAAGCCACCCTCCCACCTCAGCCTCTCAAGTAGCTAAGACTAACAAGGTGTGTGCCACCACACCCAATTAATTTTTTGTTTTTTGAGATGGGTGTCTAACTATGTTGCCTATGCTGTGACTGTTTTTAAACAAAATTCCATCAGTGTTTGTTTGCTTCATATATTTGAGAACTCTGGTTTGATGTGTGTATCTTCTTGATGAATTGACCCTTTTATCAGTACATAATGCCCGTGTTTGTCTCTTTTAACAGTTTTGTACTTAATTTCTACACTATCTGATATTACTTTCTTGGTTGTTACTTGCATGGAATGTCTTTTTCCATCCTTTCACTTTTAGTATATCCATACAGTTTCAACTAAAGTGTAGACAGCATGTAGTTTGATCATTTTAAAAAATTCATTCTGGTAGTCTTTACCTTTTGATTGATGAGCTTAATCCATTTACATTTAAAATGTAATTACTGATAAGAAAGAACTTATATTTTGCTATTTGTTTTCTGTATGCCTTACAGGTTTTGTGTTCCTCATTTTTTCTGCTTGTTATGTTTAATTGGTTGTTTTTGTTTTGTACCATTTTGATCCCCTTCTCATTTCGTTTTGTATTTAGATATCTTCTTAGCAGTTACCATAGAGATTACAGTTAACATCCTAAATCTACAATCTAGTTTGGATTGTTATCAGCTTACCTTTAATTTTTTGGTGTGGAAAAATTATAGACATCTTTTTGGCTTTTTACTGTAACTTTTTAAAGTATCTTATAGTTTTTCAAACCTGGAGGCGCCCTACCTTTGCCTTAATCACGCTATTGCTTCAGAGATACATGAATACATTTTTTAGTAGAGATGAGGTTTTGCCATGTTGGCCAGGCTGATCTCAAACTCTTGGCCTCAAGTAATCCACCCTCCTCGGCCTCCTAAAGTGTTGAGATTACAAGTGTGAGCTACTGTTCCTGGCCACATGAGTACATCTTGATTTATAGTAGGCAGTTTCTATATAAAACATAGTATAATTTACAATGGAATAGAATTTTTTAAAGTAATGTTTATTGAATGCCATTCAATGCTCTATGGTGTATAGCTTTCAGCTAGAATTCTTCTGTTGTGTATCAGTAGCACATTTCTAAAGATTTAGTTGCACTAGGCAAAATGGATAGTATCTCCTCCACCTAGAAGACCTCAGTAAGTTAGCTTAAAGCTAACACCTCCTTAACCTGCTGTCTTGTGTACTGCCTATTCTTACTGATTTTCTCCAGCTTCCCCCCCTCACACTCATTTCTTAATACAGCTAATGCCACTGTCTACATTTGCATATATTAGAAAATAACAAAAGATTATCAGCCCTGTTTTAAGTCAAAATAATTATTATTTAGTTATATTTGGATTCAGTTTGAAATCACCCTTATTTTTTAGACTTTGTAATAATCTTTATGTCACAGATTTAACCCTGTCCTTGCATTTCAGTTCATCCCTGATAGGATTTCTACTCCATAGATTTTATAAAAGTGAACTACTGTTATTTAAAAAGTGAAATCCCCCCATCTCTTTCTACTCTGGAACATCCATTTACTTTTGATAATCTTTCACCTGGTTTGACACAATTCTTTAATTAATCATTAGTTGTAAAATGAGATCTAAGTAAATAAGTAGAAAGTGACATTGTAGTACAGAGCTTTTGATCTTGCTACCAGGTGTTTTCCCACTGAAGATATGGTATAGTTGCCTATATGCCTTGGCCATAGAGAAGCTTCATTCAGTGTTTTCCAGTTGAAAGGTGCTATACAGGTTCCTTTAGATGGGATTCATCTGATGGTGTTGATGTCATTTGGCCTGGGTTATTACATTTTCATGGCTAAATCGTTTAATATGCAGTGGCCTTAACATTGTAAAGCCCTATTCTGTTGGTGCATGAAGTCTTCAGTTAGGCCAGCTGGGTATACTGGAAAGAACATGATAAGATTGGGATTACTGTTGTTTAAATAAGGTTATAGACTTAATATGAATAGGGAAAGCGCTCATTTGTTTGTGATATGGAAGAGAAAACGATGCCTATGTCAGAGGTAGTTGTATATCAGTTGGGGGAGAGAGAAAGGAATCTTAGCATGAGAATATGATCGGGTTAAAATGTTAAAAGTCTGTGCCCCTTTTTAATTTAATGTTTGCTGTCCCTTTTAAATTAAATCCCATCATTAAACTATTTCCAGAGTGTCTAAACACAAAAATGGTAAAGATTAAATATTTAAGAAACCATTGGTTATTATATTTAACCTCTATGGTTAGCCTATAATGTATTCCATATTCTATCTTGTGTTATTTAACTTTAAAAACAGCTGAAAATTCTTTTTGTATTAAACATGAAGTAAAATAAGTAGCACTAATATATCCTTGTTCCTTAAACTATGTAATACTCTTTTGATCTAGTTAAATACCAACAATAAAAATTTAATTTATAAAGAATCATGGGCATATGAAATCTCTCAGTCCCAGTTAATTGAATCAGCCATAAGCATGGGGATAAAACAAAGATGGGAGTGGTGTGGTGCTCATGATTTCCAGGCCAGGCACTGACTGTTGTTTGAAGACATTTGGCTTTTTACTATACAGTTTCTGAATTACTGAGATGAGTAGATGGCAGGATGTCTTAAACAGTGATTGGAACGCTCTTGTCCCATCACCTCCCCTAACCTCATCCCCTACTCCTGCCTATACACATTCATAGAGGAGGAGGAGGCAGCTGTGTAGGTGAAGAAAATTAGAAAAGATTTAGGTGGGAAAGCACTGTTTTATACCTACAGAATTAATTGAGCAATTTGCATTTTATCATTTTATGGAACAGTTAAGATAATTTATACCTCTGTTATGGCTCTCATTTATAAATTGTATACTAAATTTCTTTGACCACAGTTTCTGTCCAAATTCATACTTCCTGTTAATCTTCAAAATAGCATTTCCAGATTTTAATGTTGGCTATATTGACTTAGGTTATATTTTGTTAGAAATTATATTCAGTTGTCAAGGTTAAACCAATCTAACCATGGTAACCAAGTTGATAACTTTTATCTTTGGTATATTTTTCAGTGAGGTGATTGTTTCTTGCTTTTTGTCTTTCACAAAACTAAGATTTAATTACTTATATTAAAGTCTGCTGAGGTAGATAATAATCTAGAAAGATTTAGGTTATTGGTGAATGGACCACTCTTTAGTTTCTACTTCCTATTGTTGGAAGGATCTTCTTGGCTTAATTCCTCCCCCTGCACCCCTCAATGATGTTTACTAGGAAAGTTCTTTGAAACATAACTGGTTAATCACCTCTCAAATTTTAAGGATGAGGCCAGGCACAGTGACTCATGCCTATAATCCCAGGACTTTGGGAGGCCAAGGCGGGTGGATCACCTGAGGTCGGGAGTTCAAGACAGCCTGACCAACAGGGAGAAACCCCATCTCTACTAAAAATACAAAATTAGCCAACGTGGTTGCACATGCCTGTTAATCCCAGCTACTTAGGAGGAGAATCGCTTGAACCCAGGAGGTGGAGGTTGCGTTAAGCCGAGATTGCACCAGCCTGGGCAACAAGAGTGAAACTCCATCTCAAAAATAAAAATAAAAAAACAAAAATGAAATATTAAGTTTATTTTCTAGTGGGGTGGGTGTTGGGGAATGTTTGTTTAATAGAAACAAAACCGTTACCTTCTGAAAGTTTAGCTTCCTATTTATGTTGGTGTTCTTGCCTTTAGCTGGTTTATAACAATACTTAATGTAGAGTATGCTGCCCAGGATCATTATAAGACTTTCTTTTTTCTTTTTTTTCCCAGGCAAGTGAAAATTACATCCTGTGTAGTGATACCAGGTCACAGCTCAAATTTCTTGAAAAGCTGGATCAATTGGAGAAGCAGAGAAAGGATTTAGAAGAAAGAGAAATGTTACTTAAGGCAGCTAAGGTAAGGGCCAGTGTGATTTATGAGTGAACGTGGCCTGGCAGTGTGGTCAGAGGTGGCTTTGTCATTGGTTGACTGTCTTGGTTTTATTAGGCCTTTAGATTTCTCCAGAGGATTTCCTAAAATGAAATTACTAATAAGATGTCTCACAGCAAGGATGGTGTGGTGGCTTTCAGTTAATTTAGTTTAATGAGTTATAATCTTTTGTCTCCTCACATTTCCTGTGTGCCCTCCCTATCCCCAACCCCAGGTAAAATGTTTTGTAAAATTTCAGGGTCTTTTAGGAGTCCAGTTTGATACATGCCAAGTTGAAGTTGAGAGAAGAAAATTTGAAAAGTAGATAGGAAGGTTATGGGTAAAATTAGTAATTTGAATTTTGTGGAAGAAAATACAGGCTAGGTGGAAATAGGGTAAAAGAACAGTAAGACTACTTATTTATTTATTTTCCTTCTTCCTTATTTAAACATTTTCCTGGGCTATTAGTGTCAGATGAGGTAAAAGCTGATTCCACTACAGTTTCCATTTTGAAGCTCCACATTTCTTCATAGGCGTAGGGTCATTGTGAGAAATCTTAAAGGTTCAGCACTAGAGTCTTAATTTTTGTTTTAAGCACATTTGTTTTAATTTCTGGTGTTCTTGATAGCTTCCCTTTTTAGAGTATTTGTTCCTTATCACATACCAATTGCTTTTTTAAAAACTAATTTATTTTGAAATTATTTAATACTCACGGAAAAGTTGCCAAAACTGCAAAGAACTCTCAGCCCCCTTTTCCAGTTTCCCCAGTTTTAACATTTTACTACATTTGCCTTATCTCTACCCTTACGTTTTGTTTTTTGAGACAGAGTCTCACTCTGTAGCCCAAGCTAGAATGCAGTGGCATGCTCTCAGCTTACTGCAACCTCTGCCTCCCGGGCTCAAGCGATTCTCCTGTCTCAGCCTCCTGAGTAGCTAGGACTACAGGCGCTCACCACTGTGCCCAGCAGATTTTTTTGTGATTCAGTAGAGATGGGGTTTCACCATGTTGCCCAGGGTGGTCTCGAACTCCTGAGCTCAATCCGTCCACCTGGGCCTCCCAAAGTGCTGGGATTATAGGCATGAGCCACCATGCCCGGCCTTATCTCTTTACCCTTTCTATACACACAGTCATTAGTCCCCTCCCTCTCTTCCTCCCTTTCTCCCTTCCCCACTACCTCTCTTCCTTCCCCTCCCCTCCTCTCTTTCCTTCATCTTTCTCTCTCCTTTTCTCTTTTTTTGAGACAGAGCCTCACCCTGTCACTAGGCTGGAGTATAGTGATGTGATTGTGACTTACTGCAGCCTTCTCTCAGGCTCAGGCAATCCTCCCACCTCAGTTTCTCAAGTAGTTAAGACCAGAAATATACTACCATGCCTGGCTAAATTTTGATCTTTTGTGGAGACAGGATCTCCCTACAATGCTTAAGCTGATCTCAAACTCTTAGACTCAAGCAGTCCTCCTGCCTCAGCCTCCTAAAGTGCAGAGATTACAGGCATGAGCCACTATGCCTAGCCATTTTTCTTTTCCTAACCTTTTTGAAAGTAGTCTTCAGACATGATGTCCCACCTCTCCTAAGCATTTTTGTTTGTAACACTATCATTGAATGCACAGAACCCATTCTGATTTCACCAGTTGGCTCAACCATGTCTCTTTTTCTTTCATGTCCATTTTCCTATTCAGGAATTTGCATTTGATGTAGCTGTCATCTCTTTTCAGACCCTTTTAGGGTTTCTCAGTCTTTCTCTTTTATGCCCTTGACAGTTTTCAAGAGTATAAGCCTTACCTTCTGTAGGATGACCTTCAACCAGGGCTGATCTAATATTTTCTTATGATTTTACTTAGGTCAAGCATTCTTGGCAGGAATGCACAGAAATGATGCTACATTCTTCTCAGCTGATCATATCAAAAGGATCATATGGGTACCTACTAGTTCTTTCCATTTTAAACTTGCCGTCTCCCCTACTTCTTGTTTTTGATTTTTATTTTTTTGAAATAGGCTCTCGCTTTGTTGCCCAGACTAAAGTGCAGTGGTACAATCACTGCTCACTATAGCCTTGACCTCCTGGGCTTAAGCAATACCTCAGCCCCCTAAGTAGTTGGGACTACAGGCATGTGCCACCACACCTGGATAAATTTTTTTAATTCTTTAGAGATAGAGTCTCGCTACATTGCCCAGACTCATTTTTCCCTTTGTAATCAATTAGTTTTTCATAGGAAGGAATTCTAAGATCATGCCAATATCCTATTCCTCATCAAACCTTCATGTATTAACCATAGCATCTGTTGTGATGTCTGCCTAAATCAGCTACCTCTGTCCTGGTTGCAAAATGTCAGTTCTTTATTCCCATCAACGGTCCTCATTTAGCACCCTACCATGTGGAAGAGCTCATGATTTCTCTTTGTTTCAATAGGTTGTAATTCATAACTGTCATTTATTTTGTTGTTCAAATTGCCCCTGAGTGGGAGACCCTTCCAGCTGTCACTTTTGTCCCTTAGTAATGTGTCCATCCATTACTCCCTGAGCATGTCCTTACTTTCAGGCACAAGGTACTCCAGGCCCAGCTTTTTGTGCTCTAGTCCTGAAATCAGCCATTTTTCTAAGTAGCCTGCCTTCTTTTTAGTTGAGGATGGCATTCAGAAACCAAGCTTAGGTCATAGAGTGTATTCATTGCTAATTGGGTGTTATTACATGTAGGTCCTCTCAAAGGACAGATCTAGGAAATGTATATATGGTATGTATATGTACAGATATGTATATATACACACAGATGCCCATCTGTAACTATTTCTGTATCTGTATATATTATAAAATCATGAGTTCATATGGATACCTGCAACTCCAATTCAGGGCCTCAGAGTTCTTTCTACCTTTAATCTCTCCATGTTTGTAAAAACATTCTCCAGTCTTGAGAAACTTGGCTCCCATTATCCTTCATATATTTAACTTATGTCCTCTATCAATTATTTGATCAGTGTAACTAATCTCTCAACTAGCCATGCTGGCTGACTCCTCTGTCTGCTGCTGGTAATTCCTCCACCCCATTTCATTGTCTGTATAATTGCCTACCGTGCTTACTGGCCTATTCCTTGATGAGACTGCCACCCCCTCACCACCTTGTATTCGTCACCACTGGCCTATACCTTCAAATGCCCCAGCTCCCCATAAGGATATGGGGCACTACAGCCTTGTCACTATGCAGCTTCCTGCTGTCTCACAGTCTCAGTCCCCACATTGGCACCTACTGCATTAGGAAGAGCAGGAAGATGGGACAGAAAGATGCTCTTTCTTGAGCTCTCAAGTGTTATAAGGTAGCACTTAGTCATTGTAATGAGGTGGTTTATTGTTGTTTTATTTCCACTTACTGTGTTGTAAACAAGGTCATAAACTATTAAATACTAGTTTAGTTTGGGTATAATAATACTTGTTCTTTATCTCCTTTGGCTTTTCCTTCTTTACCAGACATCTAAATACTGGATTTCATAGCTTTCAATCCTATGCCACCTTCTCTGTCTTTATTCTCTCTTAAGTTTTTATCTCCAATTTAGCCTGCAATCTGAAAATTTGGACTTATACCATTAACTGCCTGCTTGACATGACTTCACTGGCTAATGGTTATTTCAAAATTACTGTGTCCAAAAGGGCTCCTCTTATTCCTCTCCCCTCTAAATACCTTTTACTGTCATAGATTTTCATGACTCAATAAATGACACCATCATTTGCCCAGACATTCAAGCCAAAAAATGTAGGAGTTATCTTTACCTCCATTCTGTATCTCCTCTCTCCCCACATCCAAATCACCTCCTATCTTATTTCTAAAATACATCCAACTTCTCTTCATCACTGTTGTCACTACTCTAGTCTAATTCATCTTTCACTTGGACTTTTATACTGTCTTCTCACTGGTCTTCTTTTCCTTCTACAGTCCATTCTATCTCTCCTGCTATGATCAGAATAATGTTTTTATAATCATGTGTGTCTCTGTTGCTTAAAAGCCTTCAGTGGGTTCCTGTAGAACTTAAAATGTAAAGTTCTTATTACCAAATTTTAAAAGGCCTTATGTTATTTGGCACTTACCTACTCTGCTCCAGCCACACTGACCTTTCTTTTCCTTGAATGTGCCAAACTTGCGCCCAACTTAGGATATTAGACTTCCAATTAGGCATCCAGAACTGACCATTGAGTTCCCTTTCCCTAAGTCTGCTTTTTCTTAGATCTCTACTCTCTTAGAAAGTTGCAATTGCCGGCCGGGCACAGTGGGGCTCACACCTGTAATCCCAGCCCTTTGGGAGACCGAGATAGGCAGATCACCTGAGATCAGGAGTTCGAGACTAACCTGGCCAACATGGGGTGAAACACCATCTCTACTGAAAATACCAAAAATTAGCCTGGCGTGGTGGCAGGTGCCTGTCACCCTAGTTACTAAGGAGGCTGAGACAAGAGAATCGCTTGAACCCGGGAGGCGGAGTTGCAGTGAGCCAAGATCAAGCCCATTGCCCTCCAGCCTGGGCAACAAGAGTGAAACTTGGTCTCAAAAAAAAAAAAAAGTTATTTGCAATTACCATCCTCTAAGTTGCTTAGACCAAAATCCCAGGAGTCATCCTTGATTCCTCTCTTTCTCTTTACTTCATAATCTGTATCCAGTCCATCAACAAATCTGATCAGCTTTACCTGCAAAGATAAGTTTTGAATGCAACCATTTATCAGCTTCTGTGTTATGAAGCTAGTCCAATAAGCTATGACTTCTTTCTAGTCAGTCTCTTCTTCACAACAGTTGCTTTAGAGCAGTCTATGAATAGCTCTGTGTGCCTGTGCCTTCAATCTTGGATCCCTACAGTGCACCCTCTACAGAGTGGACAGAGCCATTTTTTGAAAGTGTTACATCAGTGGTATCTCACCCTTGTGTTCCAAACATGCCAGTGGATTTTTTTTTTTTTAGATGTTTTGCTCTTGTTGCCCCGGCTGGGGTGCAATAGTGGTTTTGCCTCACTGCAGCCTCTGCCTCCCGGGTTCAAGTGTTTCTCCTGCCTCAGCCTCCCAAGTAGCTGGGATTACAGGGACCTGCCACCATGCCTGGCTAATTTTTGTATTTTTAGTACAGACGGGGGTTTCACCATGTTGTTCAGGCTGGTCTCAAACTTTTGACCTCAGGTGATCTGCCCACCTCAGCCTCCCAAAGTGCTGGGATTACAGGCATGAGCCACTGCGCCTGGCCCAGTTTTTACAGCTAAAATTAAACACCCAACTCCTTTATCATGGCCTACAAGGCAACACATGATCTCCAGCCTTTTTCTTTCAATTTTTTTCTATGCTTCAACCACATGGGCCATCTTTCTTTCCTCGAGTTTGTTCCCATTTTAAGGCTTTAGCAATTACTGTCTTTTCTGCTTGGTATGTTTTCCCCCAGATCTTTGCATGACTACATCTTTCTTGACATTTAGATCTCTACTCAAACATCACTTCTCAGAGATGTCTTCCCTACTATCCTACCTGGAGAAGTACACACCACACTTTTCTTTCTATCACATTATTCTATTTATTTTCTTTATTTTTGTTTTTAATTTAAATTTTAAATTTTATGTATTTTATTTTTAAATTATTATTACTATTTTTATTGAGACAGGGTCTCACTCTGTCACCCAGGCTGGAGTGCAGTGACGCTATCTCAGCTCACTGCCACCTCTGCCTTCTGGGTTCAAACAATTCTTGGGTCTCAGCCTCCCAAGTAGCTGGGACTACAGGTACACACCAACACACCCAAATTAAATTTATTTTATTTTGAAACAGGGTCTCATTCAGTTACCCAGACTGGAGGGCAGTGGCATGATAATAGCTTACTGCAGGCCTACCCATCCACTTCAGCCTGCCAAGTAGCTGAGACAATAGGCAAGTGTCACGACGCCTGGCTAATTTTTTTTTTTTTTAATTTTTAGTAGAAATGGTACCTTGCTGCATTACACAGGCTGGTCTCGAACTTGAGCTCAAATAGTTCTCCCACCTTGGCCTCCCAAAGTACTAGGATTACAGGTGTGAGCCACTGCCTTAGGCCTATTTAATTTTCTTTATAGCACTTATCAGTGTCAGCAGTTATTTGTTTTGTATTTTTACCCATCACTAATGTTTTACATATCATAAATGTATTTCATTTTAATAAAATTTTTTATTTTTCTCTTCTTAAAATGTAAGTTACTTGAATTACTACAGTTACTTTGTCTCCTTATATCATCTGTCTGCAAGGCCTAGAATAGTGGCACACAGAGTAGAATCCGTACTACGGATGACCAATAAATATTGGCTCACTGACAAAGACTTGATACCAAAATGTGCCCATTTTATATTGGGGCATAATATTTTATATATACCCCCATATATTATACACGTAATGCATATTTTAATATAAATACGTATATACAGACTCATTCTCTGCTGATACTATAACTAGAGTAACAAAACAGTTTATCTTACTTTGAAATGAAATGTCTTATTAGATTGGGGACTAAAATGAAGAAAAATTTTACCAGCTTTGGGTTGAATTTGTGTAGATATTTAAGATATTTGAAATTAGTAGGCACTCAAATTTAAAGAGGTAATGTCTTATATTTTCCTTTAACCAAAGGTACTGGTAAATGAATAAATGTATCAGGTAAACTTAGTAAATGTGAAATACTTTTAGCTTTTATTTAGTTAGCTATCTAGATATTAGCTTACTTAAGGTTGCATTTTATAGAACAAATATTCAGATTTATAAGCAATTAAATAATTTTGGCATGAGAAAAATGATATACATATCCCAAACATGTTTTCCAGTGGACAGATGTTCATGGTGTCAGAAATAAAGTTCCTCACCCTTTGTTCCATCATAGCTTGATACATAGAAGACGGCTCTCTTCTTATGCCAGTCCTATACTGTGGAAAGCGACATCCAATAAATTATTGAATTTTGTGCACAGCATTCTATTAAGTGCTATAGAGGACCCAAAGATGATAAGATATTCTAATTAAAATACTGGGATGTATTTTCTACTTATAATTTTAGAAATTATACCTTTAAAGAGAGCGATTTGGTTCAAGGTTAGTCAGGTTCTTGATTTTTATAGTCTTTGAAATACCCTGTTTTCCCAAGTTGGCTTCACCTGAAGATCAGCCAGTATTGATTGTTTTTATTCATTTAAACCAACAATTATTCTTTTTTTCTTTTCCTTCATCTGTACCATCAATTTTTTAGTTTTCGGTGTTCCAGCAAAAACAACGTCATGCCTCAACTGGACCTGACTGACATTGTTAGCATCATTTTCAGTATAAGCTTCCTCCAGGCTAGAACTGCAGCAGTCAGCCCAAATGATGAGGGTGGGGGAAACCAGGGTGGGAGTGCAGCTAAACTGGATTGAGGCATTTTCCCCTGGAGCTAAGATATTCAATCACAAGAGAAAATTGTCATTTATTAAATATTTAATGGCAACTATGGTTAGATGGTAGTAATTTCTATTAAAATTTTCTTTTCCTTTGATAGAGTCGTTCTAATAAAGAAGATCCAGAACAGCTGAGATTAAAGCAGAAAGCCAAAGAGGTAAGACTTTCAAGTTACCATGCCTGTCTTTGTATTTGAGGGAAGGTTGGCAGCTCTCTCCTGGCAATTAGGTCAGGGTTTATTTTGCTGTTGCATACCATTTGCAGAAGCCTTGGGGAAGGACAGGAACTGCTAAAGGCAAGGACAGTACTTCAAATGAGGTCAATGAGTTATGTGCTCTCTTTTTAAAATTTATTTTCAAGGCTAAGGCCTGTCTCGAAATGGCTCTTTGTAAACTACAGCAGTATACTTGGAGGAATATAATGTGAGATATAAAAAAAAGAAACTTTTGAGATTTAGCATCTGGGACTGTACAATAGGCTACATTTTTCCAGGGTAATTGTTCGTTTTGTAAATCTGATACTGCTTATAATTCTTTGGCTGGGAGGCGGTACTGGGATTTAGTTTTAAATGGAAAATGCCTCTGGCTTTTAATTTTCTGGGCCCAGCAGTTTTCTGTTCTGGAATGGAGCCCTTGTTTCACACAGTTCATGTTTAGCTGCAGGGGTTTTAGTTTATAGCTTAGACTGGTTAAGCTTTTACTCCCAGAGGCCTCTGCATAGCAACTGTAGAAATCAACAAATAAGTTCATTTATGTCTGCAGCCTCCTCTCAGTAGCTGACTTTTTACATTTCCCAATATCCATTTCCTGACTTTTCTAGCCCCAGAGAAAAAAGCTCCACTAATTGGAGCTTATTTTAATTGAGCCTTAATATTGGATCTCACTGGAGTTGCCCCCAGAGCTGCTGAGAACAGAATGAAATGAAAGTACCTAAGGTTGAAGATGCCATGCATGTATGGGTGTGTGTGTGAAATTTTTCACTTGACCTACAGATTCTTTTCCCTCCTGAATAAATCATCAAGCCCGTTCACATTTCTGATTAAGGATCTGACAGCAGACGATAATAAAGACAATTGAGGTGTGAGACGTGTGATACAGAGCTGAAGAAATTGGTTTCTATAGTTACTTCACTGATTTCATGCAATTTTTAAGGATCTTTGTGCTAAATAAGAGTGATTTTCTGAGCAACCTTTTCCCTTAACTGTGCCTCTTGAACTATGAAATTTGTTGTTGCTTAACATTGTTGCAGTTGGCTCCTAGGTGCAGTAGCAGCAGCAGGTTATTTATGAATGTTTTAAAGGCCCTTATTGTTTGGATTAATGTAGGAATTGAGGCAAAACAACTGGAAATCTAGTAAGATTCTTAAAATCAATGTGGTGTGTTTTCATTAACATAGAGAAGGAAAATACATGAACTTTAGGTGGGATTTCAGAATTGGGACAGGGAACGTTGGAAAGGGAGAACACTTTAAAAAGTTGAAAGCAGAAATATTTTATTTTTGGCAACAAAATATTCCTCATACTAATGTCTTTCCAGAGGAAAATGTATCTAAAAATATTAGTATGAGAACTGTACCTATAATTCTCTTTAAGCGAACCTGGCATGAGGATAGATTATTTAGGGATGGGCAACCTACTGTTGCTCTGAATCATGGGTATCCCACCTTGTTTTAATTAAGGACTGACTAGATGCTTATCTTCTAATTGCATTCCCTTTTTGGAAAATATGCAACAGAAAGCTTACCCGTTTCACCTTACCCTGCCTGTCCTCCTTCATAAACCTTCATGAGCATCTGAATCTTAGATTAATTTTTCCTTCAGCTTTGTATGAGATGGTTTTGTTTTTGTTTGCATTTTATTTTAGTATGTTGTTTAATAATTCCCTAAGGGATGAATAGGTGGACAACATTTTTCAAAGAAAACTGTGAGAGGAAATGTACCCCACCCCAAAAAAAGCCTCTCTTAATTAGAACAGGTGGAAGCAAACCTGTGTTTTTCTCTTTCTTTGTACCTCCATTTATTTCTTTTTCCAAGCAAGGTTAAAGGAACTCAATATAATTTCTTTCTGAAATATTTTGCAAGTTTTCTAGTTGCTTCCTATCATAAATCCTCTTTGATCAAAAAAAGGAATCAAATACATTGGCCCCTTTCCAAGAACAGAGCTGCTCTGTATTGCAAATGTTTGGTGAAATTCTAATATTGTCATTTTTTGTCATCCTCTTGCCCCTTCTAAGGGGCTCTAGTTCAGAATCAAGCACGCAGTGATAGTGTATTTTGTTTGATTGCATAAATATTGCCCATATCTTAATATAGAGTTGGATTGTTTGCTTGTATGGTAATTTGTGAGGTTAGCATTTGGGATGCACTAATCACTATCATGCTGGTATAAACTATGATGCTTTGGTTTGTGAAATTTTGGTACTTGGCTGTCTGAGAAGTTTTCTTTGTTTACTCATGAATTTTTTTTTTTAGCATAGATGCCTTATGTGTGCTTGTTTTAGAACTGATTTGTTTTCCCTTTTGAGGTAACTACCTACCTACCTACCAGGCTTGTCATAGAAAAGAATAAAAGATTACTGGCTGTCTTATAAATGCAGATCTTCAAAAACTGTTTAAAGAAACTGTAGGCTTTATTTATGCTGAGAAATGTTTCAGCAATGGTGTTTTTCATATGAATATTAAATCAATCTGAATACCCTTTATTCATAATCTTATCCATATTTGCTTTCAACTGTTAAGGACTAGAATTTTTAGGCCAGGCGTAGTGGCTCACACCTGTAATCCTAGCACTTTGGGAGGCTGAGGTGGGTGGATCATCTGAGCTTAGGAGTTTGAGACCAGGCCGGGCAACATGGTGAAATCCTGTCTCTACTAAAAATACAAAAAATTAGCTGGGCATGGTGGTGCATACCTGTAATCTCAGTTACTGAGACACAAGAGTTGCTTGACTTTGGGAGGCAGAGGTTGCAGTGAGCCGACATGGCACCACTGGACTCCAGTCTGGGCAATAGAGTAAGACTCTTTCTCAAAGAAAAAAAAGAACTAGAATTTTTTTTTTCTTTTGAGACAGAGTTTTGCTCTTGTGCTCAGTCAGGCTGGAGTGCAATGTCATGATCCACAACTGCAACCCCCACCTCCCGGGTTCAAGCAGTTCTCCTGATTCAGCCTTAAGAGTAGCTGGGATGATAGGCATGTGCCACTACGCCTGGCTAATTTTGTATTTTTAATAGAGACAGGGTTTCTTCATGTTGGTTAGGCTGGTCTCGAACTCTCGACCTCAGATGATCTGCCCACTTCGGCCTCCTGAAATACTGGGATTATAGGCGTGATCCACTGTGCCCGGATCATTTGTCCTGTAGTTTTTCTTTTCTCTAATAAAGTTTTAGAGGCTGTTCATCTTTGCATTCCAGATGTAAGGACAAATTGTGTTAAAATGGACAGGTTTTTATAAAAGTGTCAAATAATTACTTTTCATTCTTCCTATCGACCTTTTTCAATTTTGTCATTCTCTTTTGGCACTTAAAAACAGACTGCCTTTGGGTTGGCCACTAGCTTAGTTTCAGTCCATTGAGGAAGTTTCTGCTGCATAGTGTTCTTATTGACCTAACAGGTTATCTGTCTATTTGAAAACTAGCTGATGTGTCTGTGGATATTCCTATAATTCAAATGTTTTATTTTCATCTTCGGGGCTATCTTCTTTCTCTTTCTCTGTTGCCTGAAAAACCAATATAAGCATCCTCTCTCTTTTTCTCCCTATTATAACTTTATATTTTCAATACCAACCCTTTCAAATCTTGAAATTTTTAGAATTTTTCTAGATACTTTTCCTAAAATATAAGTACTGAGATTCTTGCATTTAACCATCTCTTTGTGAACTTTTTTTTAAAGTTTTTTTTTCTTTTTCTTTTTTTTTGAGAAGGGTCTTGCTCTGTCACCCATGCTGGAGTACAGTGGTGCAATCTCAGCTCACTGCAGCTTTGACCTCCTGGACTCAAGCAGTCCTACCTCAGCCTACCAAGTAGCTGGGACCACTGGCACATGCCACCACACCCAGCTAATTTTTAAATTTTTTTTGTAGACATGGGGTCTTCCAGTGTTGCCCAGGCTAATCTTGATTTTTGTGGCCTGAAGAGATCCTTCTGTCTCAGTCTCCATAAGTTCTGGGATTACAGACGTGAGCCACTGTGCCCTGCTGAAAATTTTATTGTAAATAGATTACTAATTGCCAAACTCTGACTTCAGACAAGCAGGCATATCTGTTTAATGCAGCTGCAAACTTGTATGAAATGTGTGTTGTATGTCCTATATTAAAATCTAGCCCTCAGTATTTTCTTTTCTTAGCCGACCATCCAGAATTTTGTAGAGCTAGCTGTCTGACGTTGCAGTTCAGACTTTTTGATTTAATTGTTAAATATTTTGTGACCCTTACTTCCTTTTGGATTTCTTCTTTTTCCTTTGGGAAATGTGTGAGTTCAGTGCATCTGTGCAGAGGGTGAGACAAAGAATTCATTTACTTTACTTTTAACAATTCCTAGCGTTCCACTTTGATTTGTTATCAGATGGTGGGGGAGAAAAAGGAATTCAAGACCTGTTGTATGTTTGCTTCACAGTGCAACCTGTAGGAACCAGGCAAAAGAATAAATACTAAATGATTAAAATGCAGACCAGATTAGAAACCATGCATCCTGAAGTTTTGGGGATTTTTGTTTATAGAAAATAATAGGTTATAAAAACTGTCAGTACAGTTCTTCATAAAACATTGTACAAGAAATAAAATAGTGAATCATAAGGCTCATTACAGATTCAAAAATATTTAGGTATGAGAACTGCACGGTATATTTTTAAAATGAAATTTGAAAATATTTGAAGTCAATATAGTTAAGACAAACTATTAAATTAAATCAATTTATATTTAAACTTCATGCAAGTTCTGTATGGCCAAAACTCATGGAATACTGGACAGGGACAAATGAACAAATGAAATCTGTCATTAACAGTACATTCTAGCAATCAAATTAATATAGCAAGGGAAGACGTTCTTAAAAGGCAGGTTATAAAGAGCTTGCGTATGACAGCAGAGGAACAGATTGTACGATTTCAAAGCATTGATAGTCTAGGACAGTGGTTCTCAAACTTTGGCATGCATAAAATTATCTGGAGAGCTTGTTAAACTACAGATTGCTAGGTCCCACAACCAGAGTTTATAATACTGTAGCATATCTAGAGTAGGACCTGAAAATGGGATTTCTAATAAATTACCAGACATTGTTGCTATTGCTGCTGCTGCTCTGCAGATCACACTGAGAACCATTGGTCTAGGATGAGAAAGAAGCAGGACTTTAGAATTCATCCCATTTATTTTCCCACTAACTAAATGGTCAAAGTACTGTGATTTGGGAACCTGAGATTTGACCTCTTGAACGGTCATCGTTCATTTATCATCCAATTATCTTTCAGTAGGTTCTCTTGGAACCATGAAAGCTCCACTAGGTTTCCTTCATGTATATTTTTACAAGATAACTTTAATGGTAGAATTTCTTTATTGGTAAACCTTAAATAGAAAAGAAAATATTAAGAGATTCACAAGAAGATTGCACGCATACTTTATTTTGATGTGTAGGATCTGTGTGTTTTGAGAGACTTTTCTCTTAGTAGAAAAATGCCTGTTTTAAAAAATATAGCATTGAACTGGAAGTAAAGTATCTTGGATTCTAGATTCAGCCTGCCATTATCAAACACTTGCTTTGGGGAAAGTTACTTTAATTCTTTGAACTTATCTCTGTTTCCTTGTATTTAAAATGAATTTAAGGATACCTGCTCTGCTTATAATACAAGATTGTCATAATTTAGGGGAAGGTGAGGTACAAAAGAAAAAATCAGTAGCTTAAAAACATTAACTGTAGGAACATTTAAGGTAGATATTATCAGGCTCTTAGATTTAGATTTGAGAGACCATGAATATGTTATTTCTTTCCTTCCAGAGAACTGGAAAGAAAATAAGAAGATAAAAGAGTACAAGGGTAACAACTGAAAAAGGATTGTAATATAGAATAACTGTTGCACATTTATATTTTACACAGTTTATAAATCAAATGTTACTGCTTTAAGTTAAAGTGAGGTATCTAATTGAGATTATGAGGAATATAATATTTTTTCAGGAAGGTAGGGATGGATGAGTAGGGTTGACCAGCAAGGCACCAGAGTTTACATATCAAATTCCAGGAATCTCAGATGTTCTGGACAGTGTATTGGTATCATAATAACTTGCCTTAGTGGTTGGGAGAAAAAAACAGATTCTAAACTGATTTGGTGGAATGACTGCCTAATAATTGTATTTAAGGGCTTAAAAAAAGACCTTGTATTTCTGTTGTGGTATCCTTGAAGTTTAGATAAAGTGGAACGGTGATTTTTTAAAAAAAATTTGCAACTTGGCTGGGCATGGTGGCTCATGCCTATAATCCCAGCACTTGGGGAGTCCAAGGTGGGCCGATCATGAAGTTAAGAGATCTAAACCATCCTGGCTGACATGGTAAAACTGTCTCTACTAAAAATACAAAAATTAGCTGGGCATGGTGGTGCACACCTGTAGTCCCAGCTACTTGGGAGGCTGAGGCAGGAGAATCGCTTGAATCCAGGAGGCAGAGATTGTAGTGAGCCAAGATCGTGCCTCTGTCCTCCAGCCTGGCAACAGAGTGAGACTCCAACTAAAAAAAAAAAAAAGAAAAGGAAAGAAAAGAAAAAAACCCTGCATCTTGTTTTTTAGGTTCCTTTGGCTTCAGATTCAGCTGTTAAGGTTTAGCAGTTTTGTTTTTTTTTTCTGTTTGCTTTGTTTATTTTAGGATTTAACTTTGCATTCCCTGGTAATCTTGATCTTTTAAGTAATGATTCAGATGTAATTATAAGCATTGTTAAGAATTTTGAGTTTGATCCGTGAAATTTTCCAAAGTGTATCTAATTTAATTTAAATTTTTACTATTTAAAACATTTCCATTGTTTGGTATTAGGGTTTTATTGTTACCTTTATGTATACTTAACTTTCATTGTGAAATCAACAGGGTGTTATTCTTAGTTCTTTGTATCCTGAGTTCAAAACCTGATGTGATATACTTTGTTTCTCTTATTTCTTTTGATTTTTTTCAAACATTCCTATTTGGTGGTATGATTATTTTCATTACTACCCAAGCATGAGAAAGAAACACACTTTTTTGATTTCCCATATTGTCTGTGTTGTAACTATCTAGATAAATTTGGTTCCTTCTGTTAAATGAACCCCTTTTCCTGTCCTGGCTGTTAGCTAGTATGAAACTTGGTTTATTCATTCTTCAGCTAGCACCTCTGATTCTGCTTAATCTTTTGGTTTCTGTTTTCAGTAATTTTTAGTTTTCCTTTTATTTTTGAAAATTATGTGCTTAGCATCAAGAAGTACCTCTATTGAACTTTACTTCTGAGTACTTGTGATCTTCAGGGTAATCTCTTAATGTTTTTTTGGGTCTTGATTAAAGACTGTACCACCATAAGTTGTACTGATAAATGAGGAGATGAGTACTGAACACCAGGAATAAAATAATCTTCAATTACTGTTGCTTAGTTGCCCTCTAGGACACAATCTTCAACTTTAGAGACTTCTACTTCCTATCAGAGAGACTGTGAAAAGAGAAATGAAGAATTTTTTCTGCCATTTCCGTTAGCCATAAAGGCAATAGTGAGCATATTCTTAAAAGATAACCTGCCAAAGCTGTTTGATCTCTTTGGAACAAGGTGTCACTTGCTGATGTTGGTGAGCAAGCAAGCTTACATTTGATTAAACAAAGACTAGTTGGGATATCATATAATAGAAACCAATTGTCAGAATTCTGGCTAAACTATCTTTAAAGAGTTCCAGTTAAGATGGAGTAAAATCACTTCATATTTTCTCTCCCACTGAATACAACTATAAAATCTGGACAGAATGCATGGAGCAGCTAATTGAGGACATTGAAAGGTAAATAGTAAACAGATTGGAAAAGAAGATAAGAATTCAGATACTACTTGAGCTGGTGGTGAGGTTGCCATCCTCCATTCCCTACCCCCATTTTTCCTACTGCTTAATTCTAGAACTGGATACAATCACAGAAGTGTGTGGAAAAGTGGGCTAAAGCCCCAGCTTTTTGGCCAGAAGGAGCTCCAGGGAACTAGAAATTACTGAGAAGATGACAGAGAGGGAGGAGCTCAGGAAAGCAACCCCATGTGATTGTGTTAAACTCCTAGACCTGCTCCTGAACTACGCATTTGTCGTATGTGGATCTTATTCTAATGAGCATACCAAAGCCTTTGAGAATTGGACCAACAAACCACCACCAGGTCCCAGATTGACCACTGGGGGATGCACATGTGGGGCAGATCCAATTAGCATTGTGAAAGCTTTGAAAACTGAGCTGACGTTGTAGCCACAGACCACAGAAGTCACATTGGAATCTGTGGCTTGAACCTGTGTTGACTGCATGCTAAAACAAAGGTGTTAACATTCTCTGAAGGATTTCTAGAATACCCAGAGTTTCATAACCTAATACAATTGACATAGGTTTGAACTGTACAGGTCCATTATATGTGGATTTTCTCCAACCACTTGTGGATGGAAAATACACTATTTGCAGGATGCGAAACCCACATGTGTGGAGGGCTGACTTCTCATATACACGAATTCTGAAGGGCTGACTGAGAACTGAATATACATGGATTTTGGTGTACTTCGGCATCCTAGAATCAATCTCCCGTGTATACCAAGGGACAGCTGTATTCAAAATATTCAGGATACAATCCAAAATTCCTTGACTTGAAGAACCAGGAATATCTCAACTCCTATGGGAAGAGACAATCAACAGATACCAGCCCCAAGATAACATAAATGTTGAAATTATCTGACAAACACTTTACTATAAAAAATGCTCCAAGAAGCAATTATAAACACTCTTGAAATGATTGGAAAAGTAGAAACTTCCAGCAAAGGGCCAGAAAATAAAATGGAAATTTAGGAACTGAAAATGACAATAACCGAAATAAAACACATTCAGCTGAATGAGCTGAATAGCAAGATAAAATGACGGGAGAGAGTCAGTTATCCCAGTCAGTAAACCCAAGTTCAGCTCACATTATAATCAATCTCTGAAAACTATATAGATGTAGAAAATAAAAATCTTGAAAATAAGCAGAGAAAAGGACACATGTCAATAGAACAATAATTGCTATCACTAGATTTCTCATTAGAAAGCAAATAGATGGCATCCCATCTGAATTTGAGCAACTAAAAAGAAAAAAGAAAAAGAGAAAAAAAGAGAAAGCAAATAGAGAAACTTTTTTCTTAAAGGAAAAAAACCTATGGAGATCAGAAGAAAGTGGCAAAACATTTTTCAAAGGAACTGTCAACTTAGAATCCTATACCTCATGAAAATACCCTGCAGGAATGAAGGTGAAATAAAGACATTTTCCAGTGAAGAAAAAGGAAGAAAATTCATTGTCAACAAAGCTGCTGTAAGAGAATTAGGGAATTATTCAGAATGAAGTCAAATGATACTAAAAGGAAACTGAACTTCAGGAATGAAGAAAGCACAATAGAAATGGAAAACATAATAGGCTTTTCTACTTTTGAATTAAAGTATGTTTAATTGAAAGTAGATTTGAGGACTGACATTGGCAAGATGGCTGACTAGAGATGCCTGGGGCTTGTCTCTTCCACAAAAAAGGACCAAGGCAATGAATAAACAGATAGGATTTGATCAGAATGTCAACGAGCATCCTAGAGTGCAGTGGGGGAATGGAGACACACACACACCTGGGATGATTAGAAGTCCAAGAGAGCAGCATGAGGGTACCTAGCATCTGCAGTCCTGTCTTCCCCACCTGGATTGGATCTGGAGTCAAGAGAGAATTCCCATTGCAGGGAAAAGGCAATCAGAATAACCCAGCCAGCCCCCATTGCCACCACAAACATGTACAGTCCTTACTACAAGAGAATCCCTCAGTCCTCAAAAGCTTTGAACTCAGCTTAGACAGCTACCACAAATTCACACAGCTGCATTGCCCCCAATTAGGAACACTAAGGTGTGCACTCCCAAGCTTCCATCCACCCCCTGTGAGCCAATCTGCTGCACCACAGCACCATCTTGAGAACAGTGCCACTTCTGGAGTGTGCTCTTCTCAAGGAGTCAGTAGGCACTGCACCTCTCCAGCACTGGGGCTCCATCTTCATTCTACTAAGCTCACACTTGTGGCTGAATGCCAAAACCCCAGCAGCATGGAGCCTGGGCCCCGGATTAGCTGTGATGGTCCTGCATAGAAGAGAAGCCAACTCCTGCTGCCTTCACTTCCAGCTAGAAGAATAGTCTGGCAGTCCTACCCAAGGTGAACCTGTTCTTTAGCTGGCCAAACTACTGCATGCCTGCCACTTAGTGGGAGAGGCCTTCAAGCCTCTGAGCAACTGACAGACTTTTACACCAATGGTATGGCTACATGCCTGTGCTCAGGGCCTGAGAAACAGCCCTGCAGTGTCCTACCTTCCGCAGATAAGCTGCTGGTCTGCCCAATAGCCCTGTGACCACAGTCAAGGTCTGAAAAGCAGCTCCACTGGCAGCCAAACTCCAAGGCCAGCTGAACAACTGTGAGCCCACATTTTGGACCCGAGAGACTGAGCCATCCTAGCAGACATGCCTTCAGGCCAGTCAGGCAGCTGTGCACCTGTGTTTTGGGCAACAGGCTGCTCCTTGCAGACATGTCCTTGGGCCGGCTGAGCAACCATGTGTATGGCCTCCCGGCCAGAATAAGAGCCCTGTAGCCCAAATGCAAGCCCCAAGTTGGTGGACCCACCATGTGCGTATATATGCCTCTGACCTGAGAAACAGCCCAGTAAGTCCACACCCAGCAAAACTGCACCACCTCCACCACAAACTCAGCCCAGGCCACTGAGACATTTGCATATGTCACTAGTATGGATTACAGCTGAAGAAACTACACTATTGTGTCCATCTAGAACTCAACAAATGGGTACCCCAACACCCTTTCATATAAGTAAATCTTTCTCTGTGAAACCTACTCCGTAAAATTGGAAGAGGGACTTTTCTACCACATGAATGGAAATTGAGGTAGGAATACATCAAACATGAAAAACCACACACAAATATCAGTGAAAAGGAACACAGTAATTTTGCAGTAACAGAGGCTAATCAAGAAGTATATAAAATGCCAGAAAAAGAATTCAGAATAATAATCTTAAGTAAGCTCAGTGAGATATGGAATACTGATGGACATTCAGTGAAATCAGGAAAACAATTCACAATTTGAATGGATAAATTTTTATTTTTATTTATCTTTTTTTGAGATGGAGTCTTGTTGTGTCACCCAGGCTGGAGTGCAGAGGCGTGATCTCGGCTTACCTCTGCCTCCTGGGTTCAAGCAATTCCCTGCCTCAGCCTCCCAAGTAGCTGGGATTGCAGGTGCCTGCCACCACACCTTGTATTTTTAGTAGAGATGGGGTTTCACCATGTTGGGTAGGCTGGTCTTGAACTCCTGACCTTGTGATCCACCTGCCTTGGCCTCCCAGATTGCTGGGAATACAGCATGAGGCATGGCACCCACCTTTTATTTATCTTTTTTTAGAGACAAGGTTTTACTTACTCTGTCACCCAGGCTAGAGTGAAGTGTCTTGAGCATAGCTCATTGTAACTTTAAAGTTCTAGGTTCAAGCCATCCTCCCACCTCAGCCTCCTGAGTATCTGAGACTAGAAGCATGTGCCACCATGCCCAGCTAAGTGAATGAGAAATTTAATAAAGAGATAGATATCATAATAAAGAACCAAACAGAAATCCTACAGCTGTAGAATTCAATGACTGAAATAAATAATACAGTTGAGACCTTCAACAATCACTATACCAAACAGAAGAAAGAATTTTTGAACTTGAAGAGATTGAAGCAACACAGGCAGACAAAAAAAAAAGAATGAAGAATTATGAGAATTCACAAATTAAAAAATTCTTATTAGATTATCAGTGGATTTCTCAGCAGAAACTATACAGGCCTGGAGAGAATGGGATAATATATTCAAATACTGGAAGGGAAAATTAAAAAAAAAATGCCAGCCAAGAATATTATACCCAGCAAAACTATCCTTCAGAAATGAGGGAGAAATAAAATATCTAACAAACAATCAAAAAAATGAAAATTCATCATCATTAGACTGGCCTTAACGAGAAATACTCAAGTGAGTTTTACATTTGAAAGTGAAAAAATAATAACTACCATCATGAAAGGATGTGAAGGTGTAAAACTCACTGGTAGAACCAATACAGAAAAGAGAAATAGAAAGGAATCAAACCTTATCACTTCAGAAAATGACCTACCTATAAAAATAAACAATGACAAATGAAGAAAAGAACAATGGATATACAAAACAACCAGAAAACAATCAATAAAATGACAGCAGTATGTCCTCACTTATCAATAATAATCATTTGTGTAAACAAATGTAGTGACTGTGGGAGATTTTTTCTAGTCCATCCATACTGGAGAGACACTTTACAAATGTAATAAGTGTGTCAGTGCCTTTAATGAGCATTCAAGCATTACTAAATATCAGGAAATCCATAGGGCCAAGAAAAACCTTACAGATTTAGGTGATAAGTCCTTGTCTTGGCAACCAAATTTCACCAGACATCAGATAATCCATATTGAAGAGAAACAAACTGCAATGAATGTGGCAAGATCATCAGTCAAAATTTATAACATGCACGACATCAGAGAACTTACACAACATCAGAGAAACTTTCCAAATGCAGAGTGTGGCAAATCCATAATCATTGGTTCAAGCATTAATCTACCTCAGAGCAGCTATACTAAAGAGAAATCCTGTAACTGTAATATATGTGGCAGTGGCTTCTTCCAGACCTCAAAACTCTAGGCATTGATATACATGTCTTTGAAGCAACCAAATATACAATGTGTATGCTAAGACCTTGACCCAAGAATCAAACTGTTTAAAAACAAAGGATTTTATTAAAAATAAATTCAACTTAATTTTAGATTCAGGGGTACATGTACAGGTTTGTAAGATGATAATATTGCATGATGCTGAAGTTTCGGGTACAATTGATCCCAGCTCCCAGGTAGTGAGCATAGTACCTAGTAGTTAGTTTTTCAGTACTTTTTTTCTGTCCCTTCTTTCCCCTTCCAAAAGTCCCCAGTGTCTATTATTGCCATCTCAAAGGATTCCTATTGCCTACAAATGCAGTAAGTGCATACAGCTTTTTGTTTAAAAAAAAAAAAAAATTCAGCAGTGTTCCTGTACACCATGAACTAGCTGAAAAAACAAAACCAAGAAGGCAAGCCCAATTAAAATTGATGCTAAACAAACAAACAAACAAAACCACCTGGAAATAATTTTTTTTTTAATCTGTTCATGATTCTTTTTTTTTTTTTTTTTAAAGAAA